>OZ012663.1:63755768-63923773 GCA_963942545.1 Oxycera nigricornis | reverse complement strand
TTTCGATGTTCGACGGGCCGGAAATGGGGAGTGAGTGTGGGAGAGTTGCTCACGAGACGGTCGAACGGGCCGGACGTGGCTTTTTACGTGAGGTGTGGACAGTCAAAGAAATTAGCAAAATTGCATCGAGGCGCTGCGATAATCTGTGTGGCGTCACGATTTTCAGAACGGGCCTGTTTAGGAAATGCGTGTCCGCCGGGACTTCGCTGTGGTGCGGCCGGCGATCAAGGGAGCCGAACGAAAGAACCCGAGGAGAAAGCGGGCCGCCACAAGATTCCGACGCATTGCACCCTCATCGTTGTTGCTGTCGTAAATATGGGATAACACGAGCTTAAACAATCGGAAGCTACCCCGAAGATTTGCACAGTGAATATCGCCACAACAATTTGTCTATCAGTGCCTTTTGGTAAAATCAATTCGGAGATAATAATTTTGACGGTTCAATCATCAAGAAAAAAAATGCTAGTTTTTGTTTGTTGTATATTGTATAATCAAAGGTGTTAGTCAGTCAGTAAGTATATATTAATGAGCTATTTATATAAAAATTGAATAATATAACCTAAAAGTGATGTGATTGTTTTCTTTCGCATGGGTGGACGCGTGTGCGAATGTGGTTCTTGGTTCTTCTTTTTTTTGTACTAAACCCACGACTCGGTGAGCTAGTCGGGGAAACAAAAATGTTAAATCGGGACCGCCACTATGCGGTCGACTTTGTACCGGTCCCGGCGGCGCGGGTGCACACGAGGCATCCGGGGTCGAGGAGCGTCCAAAATGGTGGAGCACTCGATCTCGGATCCTCGGGTTTGTGCGCGAAGTCGGGACCGTGACAATTGTATCCACTTATGTGAGGTATATATAGGCATCACAGACTTTGTCATGTAGTAACGATACAACACTGAGGAAGGTAGCAAGTAGCTACTGAAACATATGTTTGTATAAAATAAAATATCCACTTCGAAGGAAGTTATCGTTGTTGATTTTTAACAGTTTTTTTAAAATAAAAAAAAATAAAACAGCTGAAGGATGCGCAGATACGAAATAATGTGCAACCACCGGAGGCCAAAGTAATCCCCAACTTTGTGATAAATCAATCTGATGTAGAGTTTAGCGGGGAAGAACTAGAGATGCTTAACTAAGGGTTGAATTATGCGATACCTCAAAAATTGCCAATCGAGGATGTGATTGTAGACATAGAAAGAGCTATTACACATTTACCTTCTAACGAGAAAGAAAACATCCGCAACGAAGTACGGGAAACGCTACATCATTCGTTAAAAAAGGAGTCAACAGTCGGGTAAAATCAGTGATCGATGGACTAAAGGAAAAACCTGTATATTACCTCAGAGCTGATAAGGGAAATAATATGGTAATTATGGGAAAAGAACAATACGACGCAGCAAAAATAGAAAAGCTGGAGAGTGGACGATTTTTCCAATTAAGGAACGATCCGTTACCTGACTCTATTACAAGAGTGGAAAAGGAACTGAAAGAGTGCAAAGAAATTATCAAACATCCAGGTCTTTTAAGAGTACCAAACCAAGTCCTCCCTAGAATCAGAGGTCAACCAAAAATCCACAAGCCGGGTAGTGAAATGAGGGAAATAATAGCGGACATAAGTTTCCCGACTTACAAAATTGCGAAATGGCTTGTTAAGGAGTGCAAAAAGATAGGTAGCGCCTACGGTCCGCGATCGGTGAGGAACTCCCAGGAATTGATAGCTAAGCTTGAAGATTGCGGAACGATCAATAAAGATGAATCCCTAGACTCGTTCGATGTACAAGCGCTATTCCCGAGTATACCCGTAAAAGAAGCATTCTACGAGTTCGAAAAGTGATAACTCAAAAACGATTCATCAGCGGCAATAAGGAGAAATTTGAAAAAATACATGAAGCTTGCAACTCTATGTATGAGTGAAAATTAGTTCACATTTCGAGGGAAATTTTACAAAACAACAAGAAGCACAGCGACGGATAACCCACTCTCCCCACTACTAGCCGAAATATTCATGACCTCCATTGAAAACGAAATAGAGGAAAAAAGAATTATGCCCAGAATATGGCATAGATATGTCGGCGACATTATTGCGGTAGTGAAGACGAAGGACCTAGAAAACATCTTAGGAGCGATCAACAAAATAAATAGGAACATACAATTCAGTATGGAAGTGGAAACAGACAGCCGAATCCCATTCCTAGACATACTAATCATTAGGGAGAACAATAGACTAGAATACGATATCCATAGAAAGCTAACAGCAACACAACGAACGATACCGGTGTCATCAAGGCATGTTATGCAGCAAAAAATGACTGCTTACCATTCCATGGTACAGAGATTGCTGACCGTCCCTTTAAGCAACGATAGATTCAATAAGGAACTTGCGTACATAAAAACTACAGCGAAACTGAACGGCTACACCGGAAACGATATCCAGCAAATAGTAAATAAGAAACAAAGGAAAGATCGACTCAAAAACTTTACAGATCTAGCAATACAACCGAACACTATACACAGAGCGGCAGTCACTTACACCCCAGTGTTCAAACATATTCAACGAATATTGAAAAGAAGGAATATAGAAAGCGTGGGCTCTAGTAGATATGCACAGCTGAAAACGGTCCTAGGTAGCCCTAAAGATCCAAAAAGTTTATGGGAGAAAAGCGGTATTCATAAGGTGACCTGCCCTGATTGCTCTAAGACGTACATAGGACAAACGAAGCGACTAGTGGGGGTACGACTCCAGGAGCATCTAAGGGAGGCCGAACTGGTGCGAGAGGGGCGAAAACAATCAACAGGATTGAAGTCAGCGATCGCGAAACACATCATTGAGAGCCACCATGAGATATCGAAGGAGCATATAGAAGTGGTCAAGGAAGTCTCCAAGCCATCAAAATTGGACCCTTACGAAAGCCTTTTTATCAACAAGGAACCAGTGGCGAACAGATTAAACACCGATACAGGCAACTGCTTTTCATCATTATTTAAACTTAGTCTTAATTATATCCCTTAATTGTATCCACATATGTTAGGTCCATCACAGACTTTGTCATTTAGTAACGATACAACACTGAGGAAAGTAGCAAGTAGCTACTGAAACATATGTTTGTATAGAAATAAAATATCCACTTCGAAGGAAGTTATCGTTGTTGTTTTTTAACAATTTTATTCGCTTCATCGTTTTTCAGAATCAGAAACATACTCAGAAAACATTGTAATTATGATAGTGGAATTACCAGTGGCGGCTCGTCAGATGAGGCAACTTAGGCGGCGCCTCATCTTATATTTTTGCTAATACAATAAATAATTCAATATTTTACTAAGCCGCCAAGCTACTGTGCGCTCCCATTCCATCATTAAATAATAAATTTGCACACCCACATGTACTTATATAGCAGTGTAACATACACGCTAGTGTTCTAACTTTCCATATGTATCATTCGCTACTTCTTGCCGATACACAAAATTGATCATGAGGCGAAACCGTCGGAGCCTCAGTTTCGCAGCTCCATTCGTTTCTATGGCTAGAACTGAGGCGGCAAAATGTTCGCCTCTGCTCGAAACAATGCCCTCAGTTTGCAACTTTTATGCTTGCTCGAAATGAAAAGTTGTTGATCGATTTCCAGAAATTCAACACTGGCAGCACTGATTGTTATTTAGAAAGAAAATATAGTAGGTGTAAAGAAAAACGCAAAAATCGGTTTCAAAGTGCGATCGATGTTCGTGTGTGATAATTGTATTTTTTAAAGTGATTAGTGTTGAGAATAAAATTTAGAGCATAAATCCATTGCATGATATCCTGTTATCGTCGATAGAATTGCCTTTTTCAAGGCGTTCTGCCAATGAAAAACCCGAAATCATTCACACAAATAGGCCCACACCTAAGATAACTATTTTAAGTTGTGATAAAAAAGATGGTCGTCAATATAAACGCTCTTTTCAATTAAATTGTTATGAAACTTACAAATGGATTTGTGGAAGTACCTTCAAAGAACGTTTGTATTGTTGGCCAGGCTTATTATTAAGCAAAATGAAAAGCGTCTGGACTAGCGATGGATATGCCGAATTTTCCGAGAGCAGTTAAAATGCATGAAGCATCTCGAGAGCATATTCAAAACTCGCTAAGTATTGTGCGGCTGAATTTAAACATGACAACAATTGAAGATGCTCTAGTGGAAAACGCTCGTTTATCTAAGATAGCATACAACGAAGATATCCGCAAAAATCGGTTGCTGATGACTTATCTAATCGATACAACAATTTTATTAGGGAAACAGGAACTTGCTTTTAGAGGGTATGATGAATTAACTTTTCCGAATAAAGGAAATTTCAGGGAATTATTTAACTGTTTGATCCGGCGTAACAGCGAACTTGTTAAACATTTAGAAGGAAAAAATGTTTTCACGGGGCAACCCAAAACGATTCAGAATGAATTGATTTTTTGTATTGAAGACTATTTAAAAGACTACATAAAAAAGAGATATCAGATGCACTGTTTTTTTCAGCAATAGAAGATGACATGACAGACATTGTGGCAAAGGCACAATATTGTATAACAATAAGGTATATGAACAGGAACGCGGAGCCCAAAGAACGTTTTTTTTTTTGGATTTTTTGACGTTAGCTTGGAGTTAAGAGCTAGTGCACTTTACAGCTTACTAGTTAGTGTATGGGACCATTTGCATTCAGACAAAAATTAGTAGCACAATGTTATGATGGAGCTGCAGTTATGGCTGGAGATTTGACCGGTTTAAAAACAAGAATCAAATCTGTCGCACCTCAAGCACTTTATACTCATTGTGCTGCACATCGTTTGAATTTGATTTTGCAACAAGGCTCGAACTATATTAAAGAAAGTAGAGTGTTTTTTGCAACTTTAAAAGGTTTATCAGCTTTTTTTCACAAACTTACATCTATTTTGGACAGAATACTAAAGAAAAGAATTCCTCAATCTTGCGACACAAGATGGTATTCTAGATCGAAAATTGTACATTTTACCGCAAATAATTGGGAGAATCTCAGACAAGTTTTTCAAAAAGCGGAAACTTTAACTGGATTGCCCAAAAATAGACATAGCTGCAAGATGAGTCCATCCGATTTTTTCGAGAAGTGGAAAGTATTATTTTATGAAATTTTGGATCTCAACGTTGAAAAAACGTTTGTATAAAATTTTAAATGCTTGTTATGAATTTGAAAGTTGAAAGGAAGTTATTGTGAATTGCATCAACATTTGTAACGCTTCCATAATGTTACTAGTATTAAGAAAAATTAACACCTTGTTCAAATCTTAGCCAAGAATTGAGAATATTATGCATTTGTAACAAACTATCCCTTATACCGATATAAATCGTCTGGGAAGTGTACGAAGAAAATGAAAAACCACTTAGGGAATATATTGCACATGAACCGTGCAACCGAAGAGTGATGGATGACTGGTTGGAGAAGACGGAGGTGGTTTTAGTCGGTAAAAATCCGGCATGCCGATAAGCAGGAGCGAATCGGTATCTTTTGAAGATTTCCACCTCCAAACGACGAAAAAAAATTAATGATAACTATGGATATAACTCTAAACAAACATATCGTTTTCAGATAACTTAAAAAATCAAATCGTATCAAAATATAATAATAACCTCCGTTACAGTATCATTTTGAAGGGTACCTTGAGCCAGTACACTATGCTTTAAGATACCACTACACATTAAAAATGTCAAAATATCAATTCATTTTTTTGGCATTTTTCAACTCCTCGCATCTTTAAAAATGACTCCTTAAAATAATTTGAAAAATTTCGAACATTAAAATAGTATAAAATGGATTTTAGTGCGTGCGTGTTTTTGGCTGCTCTTGCAGCCACCGGCCGCATATCATCGATTGAGTATTCCCTCCTTCTAAAATACCGGTTTCTTCTATTCATTTACGATAGAATACGCACTTTTCGTCTACTTAGACGTTGCAGTATTTATTCTGACGAAAATGAAGCCAAACTTTAAACGCGATTTCCTCGAAATGAGGTTTTTTCAACTAGCCGCCAGTTGAACTTCGGATCTATGTTACGTTCGCCACGCAACGTGGTCGATCCAAAAACCCATAAGGGCAAAATAGGGGACTGCCCTGTTCTTGAAGACCGCAAACCATCGTGGGGGTCTGTCGGCGGCGACGTCTTTTGAAAATTGATAATGTTACGTTCGCCACTTCACCCAACCAAGTTGTTAATGAATTATATTGTTATTAATGAATTATATTGTAGGAAGTAGGTCAATTTAGCTATAGGTTTGAATGATATAAATATAGAGATGTAGGTATGTTAAGAATATTGGATTATATAGATAAGTAGGTAGTTAGGCTTTTATGGAGAGTGTTCCTGACCGTGCGCGCGAGGCTGCGTAATTTAAGTATCTTCAACAGTGAAATGCATTACAGTCCACGTCACAGACCCTGCAGATAAGTTACCAGCAATCACGACACAAACAACGCTCACACAATCACCGCAACAGATCCAAATCCAGGCTCCGCCCGGTCTACGATACGCCAATGGAGTCTACTAAGCGCCTTTGATACCCACAACCATTGGTGTAATTCACCATGATTAACGACTGCCACGATTATTTCCAACCACACCCCACAAGCAACAGCCACAGCATCCCCCCGCTCCGAGATGCAACGCTCTGACCAAACCCACGAAGCTTCAATTGCCAGCTGACGTGCGTCGGTCCCAAAGCTAGGAAAGCTTTGATGAGGTCAGCAAACTCGTGGACGTTGACCGTCGAGGTAGCAACGGGATTGGTATATCCCCATAAATAGCGTCGCTAGAACAGATGACGGGATCTTTTTGGTGCGGAGTTTACACAGTGCGGTGCTGAGTTTCGTGTGAAGCTGGGCTGGTGCGTATTGCAAGGAAGGCAAGAAGTGGAAGCTGTTCAGGTGCGTATCGAAAGGAAGGCAAGAAGTGGAAGCTGTTCTGGTGCGTATCGCAAGAAAGGCAAGAAGTGGGAGTGGTTGCGTGAAGCGAATTGAGAAGGAAGACGAGGACGACGAGCGAGATCAGGAATCAGGAAGCAGCCACCGGCCGCATATCATCGATTGAGTATCCCCTCCTTCTAAAATACCGGTTTCTTCTATTCATTCACGATAGAATACGCACTTTTCGTCTACTTAGACGTTGCAGTATTTATTCTGACGAAAATGAAGCCAAACTTTAAACGCGATTTCCTCGAAATGAGGTTTTTTCAACTAGCCGCCAGTTGAACTTCGGATCTATGTTACGTTCGCCACGCAACGTGGTCGATCCAAAAACCCATAAGGGCAAAATAGGGGACTGCCCTGTTCTTGAAGACCGCAAACCATCGTGGGGGTCTGTCGGCGGCGACGTCTTTTGAAAATTGATAATGTTACGTTCGCCACTTCACCCAACCAAGTTATTAATGAATTATATTGTTATTAATGAATTATATTGTAGGAAGTAGGTCAATTTAGCTATAGGTTTGAATGATATAAATATAGAGATGTAGGTATGTTAAGAATATTGGATTATATAGATAAGTAGGTAGTTAGGCTTTTATGGAGAGTGTTCCTGACCGTGCGCGCGAGGCTGCGTAATTTAAGTATCTTCAACAGTGAAATGCATTACAGTCCACGTCACAGACCCTGCAGATAAGTTACCAGCAATCACGACACAAACAACGCTCACACAATCACCGCAACAGATCCAAATCCAGGCTCCGCCCGGTCTACGATACGCCAATGGAGTCTACTAAGCGCCTTTGATACCCACAACCATTGGTGTAATTCACCATGATTAACGACTGCCACGATTATTTCCAACCACACCCCACAAGCAACAGCCACAGCATCCCCCCGCTCCGAGATGCAACGCTCTGACCAAACCCACGAAGCTTCAATTGCCAGCTGACGTGCGTCGGTCCCAAAGCTAGGAAAGCTTTGATGAGGTCAGCAAACTCGTGGACGTTGACCGTCGAGGTAGCAACGGGATTGGTATATCCCCATAAATAGCGTCGCTAGAACAGATGACGGGATCTTTTTGGTGCGGAGTTTACACAGTGCGGTGCTGAGTTTCGTGTGAAGCTGGGCTGGTGCGTATTGCAAGGAAGGCAAGAAGTGGAAGCTGTTCAGGTGCGTATCGAAAGGAAGGCAAGAAGTGGAAGCTGTTCTGGTGCGTATCGCAAGAAAGGCAAGAAGTGGGAGTGGTTGCGTGAAGCGAATTGAGAAGGAAGACGAGGACGACGAGCGAGATCAGGAATCAGGAAGCAGCCACCGGCCGCATATCATCGATTGAGTATCCCCTCCTTCTAAAATACCGGTTTCTTCTATTCATTCACGATAGAATACGCACTTTTCGTCTACTTAGACGTTGCAGTATTTATTCTGACGAAAATGAAGCCAAACTTTAAACGCGATTTCCTCGAAATGAGGTTTTTTCAACTAGCCGCCAGTTGAACTTCGGATCTATGTTACGTTCGCCACGCAACGTGGTCGATCCAAAAACCCATAAGGGCAAAATAGGGGACTGCCCTGTTCTTGAAGACCGCAAACCATCGTGGGGGTCTGTCGGCGGCGACGTCTTTTGAAAATTGATAATGTTACGTTCGCCACTTCACCCAACCAAGTTATTAATGAATTATATTGTTATTAATGAATTATATTGTAGGAAGTAGGTCAATTTAGCTATAGGTTTGAATGATATAAATATAGAGATGTAGGTATGTTAAGAATATTGGATTATATAGATAAGTAGGTAGTTAGGCTTTTATGGAGAGTGTTCCTGACCGTGCGCGCGAGGCTGCGTAATTTAAGTATCTTCAACAGTGAAATGCATTACAGTCCACGTCACAGACCCTGCAGATAAGTTACCAGCAATCACGACACAAACAACGCTCACACAATCACCGCAACAGATCCAAATCCAGGCTCCGCCCGGTCTACGATACGCCAATGGAGTCTACTAAGCGCCTTTGATACCCACAACCATTGGTGTAATTCACCATGATTAACGACTGCCACGATTATTTCCAACCACACCCCACAAGCAACAGCCACAGCATCCCCCCGCTCCGAGATGCAACGCTCTGACCAAACCCACGAAGCTTCAATTGCCAGCTGACGTGCGTCGGTCCCAAAGCTAGGAAAGCTTTGATGAGGTCAGCAAACTCGTGGACGTTGACCGTCGAGGTAGCAACGGGATTGGTATATCCCCATAAATAGCGTCGCTAGAACAGATGACGGGATCTTTTTGGTGCGGAGTTTACACAGTGCGGTGCTGAGTTTCGTGTGAAGCTGGGCTGGTGCGTATTGCAAGGAAGGCAAGAAGTGGAAGCTGTTCAGGTGCGTATCGAAAGGAAGGCAAGAAGTGGAAGCTGTTCTGGTGCGTATCGCAAGAAAGGCAAGAAGTGGGAGTGGTTGCGTGAAGCGAATTGAGAAGGAAGACGAGGACGACGAGCGAGATCAGGAATCAGGAAGCAGCCACCGGAGTAGATTAAGGAGAAACGAAATTGTAAGTAGAAATAAGCATATATAGATAGGGATAGATAGGTAGGTTTGAAATTGGAAAAAAATAGTGCTTAAGAATAAATAAGGAACTGTGTTAATTGTGTGAAGTGGCGGAGCGGGAATCGCGTTTTCGGCTCTTGAGTGCGTCTGTCCCAAATTTTCTATTCGGCCGGTTTGGTTTTGGGTCGTCGCGAATCCTGTTCCCGTTTCCGGATTCGCGGACAGGGCAGATCCGGCGCAGAAACGGGTGGCGCCATTTTTGAAAACTATTCCCACACCCCTCTTCGCGGGTTTAAGCTGGGTGGGATTGCTCAAACCGTGGCCAGGATCGGCTGCGGTGCAGTGGTGAACGTTACGCGAAATATAGCTGTAACATCTACCCAACCGATTTTAATGAATATTAGTGCGTTTAATTTATTAACATGTTTTACAACACAATTCACCTCAAGTAGACCAAAAAATTGGAAAACAAACATTTGGCACGCAAAACGCAACTGAAAAAGAGGGTCAATTTTTCAAAAAAAAAATTCAAAGCTCCGCAATTTTTCTTTTTTATCCAATTTTTCATAAACTGTGTTGAATTGTCACGTAAGAGACATCGTTTTTAAAACCCTTTTTGAGTTTTCTGTTTCAGACTTGCAAATTTTGAGATTAACTGTCAGCCATGCGATAAGGTACTTTTTGAGGTGTCAACTTTGGCGCCCTCTATGAAATAGTGTTATGAAGAAAATTTAAAAAAAATATTTTTTGTACTCTCAAAAGATAGATGTAGTGTTGAAAAAAGTTGCATATTCATATTAAATAAAGAGAACAGAAAATGTTGAATCGTTTCCTCCTCATCTTCCGATCTGCAGCTGCGGCAGAAATAGTGGAAGGGGGCACCCAGTCTTTCTGCATGTCTGCCAATGAGACAATGCTTCATCAGTACGTATACGATGAAACTTAATGTTTCACGGCTCGTGTTGAGGAGCTGCTGGGTGCGCTTTGAGCTTAATGCGTGCCAAGTTTGCCTGGTTGTCCTGCAGGTTTCTTCCGGCAGTCAGGCCCTGTTTGCAGTCTCTATATAATACTGCTTGAAACTTAGCTTGACAGAGGCCAATGGATGGCCGACTTGGGGTGTTAGTGTATAATCCCAGAGCTCAGTGCCAGCTCTAACTAGGGCATCAGCGTCGCAGTTCCCAGGTATATCACTATGACCCGGCACCCAGCAAAGAGTGACACAGTGAAGCGACATCGCGTTCAGTTGTGTGCGACATTCCATTACAATTTTGGATGAGTTATACACGTTGGATAATGATTGTATAGCAGCTTGACTGCCAGAGAAAATGTCGAGATTTTTTATGGAAATTTTCTGATTTGTCAGCCAGTCCACTGCCTTATGTATTGCGATGACCTCTGCCTGAAAAACACTGCAGTGATCTGCTAGTCGGAAGGATAGTCTTAGGCCTAGCTGTTCGGAGAAAACGCCACAGCCAAATTGGAGGAGTGAGTGCTACTTTCCCTGACGTCGGTCCATTCCTCCGTAGTATGGTGGAGTAACCAATGTTTCTCTCGTTCCAAAAATTTAAAGCTTTCAATCGAATCGCAGAACACTTGGCCTGCTGTCTCGTAAGGAGGTCCGTCGGCAGCCAATCTAATAGCATAAACAATGCCTTTGTCGGGGTAGTGCGTATAGCCCCGGTGATTGCAATAGCTGCAGTCCTCCTGACCCTGTTAACCAGGTTCGCGTTTGATGTTTTTGCCATCGCTGGCCACCAAATAACCACGCCATACAGAAGGGTTGGTTCCACTATCACTGTATAGAGCCATGATACAGTTTTGGGTTTCAGTCCCCACCCTTAACCAATAGCTCTTTTGCAGCAGTAGATTGCGCATGCCGCTTTACGCGCTCTTTCTTCTGTGTTCGCTTTCCACGCGGGTTTGGAGTCCAGAATCAGACCTAAGTATTTGACCTGATGAGATGAATTGGGTCGAATCAGGTTATCATCCACATTGTTTTCCTCGAGTGCCTTCTCAATAGCCTTGTGGCTGAAGTTGTTGAATGCACCTTCTATGTCTAGAAAACCTGCCTGCGTATATTCTTTGACGCTTAGCGATTTTTCGGTGTAGCTGGTGAGCGAGTGAAGTGCTGTTTCAACCGATCTCCCTTTTGTCTATGCGTGCTGCGCATTAGAGAGTAGTTGCATAGTAGCTCTCAAATGAATCTCTATCAGCCAGAGTTTTCAGCAGAAAAGAGGTGAGACTGATAGGTCTATAGTCCTTAGGTAAGGAGTGGGATGTCTTGCCCGCTTTGGGTATGAAGACTATTCCAGCTTCTTTTTAGCGCTGTGGAATGTAAGCCAATCGCAAACATGCTTTGAAAATGACTGAATCACAACAGCTAAGATGTAGTCCATTCCAGGGGATTTAAAGGGTTGAAATGAGCTGAATGCCCAGCGTAGGAGCCTGTCATTTACAGGCACAGTGGATGGCATACAGTCTGGGAGCGTGTGTGGATCTGCTTTGTCAGCCACACCCTCACTACCCGGGAAGTGCGTATCCACGAGAACGAATAACATCTCGGAGCTGGATTTCGTCCAGACTTTATTTGCGTCTTTAACGGACCCTGAAAATGAGGGGGAGCTCGTCATGACTTTTCGCAGACAACTGACATCCTTGGAGTGTTCTATTTCTGCACGGAAATTGCTCCACGAGGTGCATTTTGCTTGTCTGATGACGCATTTAAACTCCTTCAGTTTGAGTTTATAGGAAGACCAGTCATTGGATTCTTAAGCCCGATTGAAGGACTTTCTACATTGCTTCCGCAGCTCCGCAATGTCACTATTCCACCATGGGGGCTTCTATTTCCCCCTAGGCTTCGTTGGACTGCATGCAGACCTTGTTGCTTCATTGAAGGCCAGATGTAAGGGCCCCAACGGCTTCCCCCAGACCGCTTATGTCTTCAATCTCAAAATGATCTTGACGAGCTTATAAGATGGTGCAAGTCTAACCTTCCTAATCTAAATGTCTCGAAATGTCATCTTATGATTTTTTTTCTTAAAACCTTGCCTTTTATTCCTCTTTTTAAACTTAACGACTATCTTCTACATCCGAGTGAGGAGGTGAAAGATCTGGGTGTTATATTTGACTCTAAACTGAAGTTCAATGCCCACATCTTTCGAATTACGACCAAAGCATCACGTATGGCCGGGTTCATTCTCCGAATGTCCCAATCCTTCAAGAATTTGTCATCCTTAGTCCAATTATTTATGTCATTTGTTCGTCCGATCCTTGAATACTGTTCCCAAGTTTGGTCACCGGATTTGGATTACTTGATACATGCCATTGAATCTGTTCAACGGAAGTTCACCCGTTTTGTATTTTACAAATATGGTCTCACTCCTGTGTTCTATTTTGACAGACTTCAGTTTCTCAACCTCCCGCTCCTTAAGTCTCGTCGAGTTTATCTAGACCAGTGTTTTCTGTTCAAATTGTGCCTTCGTGGGAGTTCAAGCAACTTGTTCGCGACTTTAAAATTTCGTGATCCTGCGAGGTCCTCTCGTTCCAAAAACATTTTTGAAATTCAGTTTCCGCGTACTAATATATATTTTCATTCGCCAATGCTTCGGTTACAACGTATGCACAATATCCTGGAGCTTGGTACTTACCCTCATTCTTTCTTTATTTTTAAGACAAAGTTACTTGCTGCGATAAATCGCTAAAAACTATCAATTTTTTTCTTTTTCTCTTTTCTCCCCTTATTTTCCGTATTCAAACTTTGAATCTTTCTTTATGATTGTCCTTTCATTTGTCCTTTTGTAATTGTAAATTTACTTCAATTTTTGCCGTTGTTGTACTTTTATTTTTTATAATTTGTTTCATTTTGTAATTGGCTTAGACTGTTAAATGAATAAATAAATAAATAAATCTATGGAGGTTCACTTTCTAGTGCAGATTTGAATACTGATTGGTACTTGACCCAATCCATCTTCCTTTTGTTAATGAAGGTTGGATTTTTGGGAGGGTCAGAAGCCATATCGAACATTATATATAAATGATCAGAGAACGAGCACTCTTGTGATGCATGCCATCCTTTGATAGCGGGGTGCAAGCGCTCGTTTGTTAGAGTGATATCCAGAACTTCCCTACGGCTTGCCGAAATGAAAGTAGGATTTGTTTACTAGGTCTAAGTCATGCGTTAAAATAAATTCAAAGAGTGATTCGCCCATTTGTTAATTTTGAGGCCCAAGAGTGAGATTTGCGTCCGCAAAAAATCAGCTCCTAACATAGGTCGTATTGTTTTAGCAATGTGGAACTACCAGTGCATTTTTTGTCTGAATCCCAAAGCTACATATGGATGTAGATCTATGGAGACGTTGCCACAGATGCGTGCCCACATTCCTCTATTATCTTGTCGAGCATTGTTTCAAGCGCTTGCGTGTCTATTTGAGATGTTACCGTCAAAGCGCGCGCACGCGAGATGGCAAGTAACGTAACCATAAACCATAATGCGTGAAATGCTTCATCTCCAAAACGCTCACCGGCAAGCGATTTCATTTGGCACCACAATTGCGAAGGACGATATCCCCCAAATTCAATATATGTCATCAATTTTGTTAGGATTTTCGGGGATTCCTTAAATTGCGAATATTTTAGGCTTATTCATATTAAGGGGGAAGTACCTTTAGAGGCTGAAAAAAGGTCTTTTTTGCAACTGATTTGTGGGGAAATGAAGACAGTTCTTATTAAATCAGTATAATATTTATTTTAGGCGATGT
Organism: Oxycera nigricornis; assembly: GCA_963942545.1. Taxonomy (NCBI): domain Eukaryota; kingdom Metazoa; phylum Arthropoda; class Insecta; order Diptera; family Stratiomyidae; genus Oxycera; species Oxycera nigricornis. The sequence goes on along the minus strand of OZ012663.1, from coordinate 63,909,515 downwards.
TTGAGGTTGGAAAAAAACATATTCTACAAAAGTGAAAGTTGAAAAGTAACAAACTTTTCAAGGATCTTGAAAGCCATGTCGTCGCTGACGTCGTAAATTGCGTAATCGATGCTGGCTGCAATTTTCATCTGAAATCAACAAGCCAAACATTTTCTTACTCGAAAGGGTTTTTTAAGTAGATAGACTAAAATATTTGCAAAATTCGAAAATTAACCCTTCAAAACAGGCTCAAAAAAATTACGATTTTGACGAAAAAATTTCGTTGTACTTCCATTCAAAAATAGTCCCAAAATAATTTGTTTTTTTAATCCTTAGTCTATATAGAACAGTTTTTAATGCTCTTTAAAATGAATGCTAGATGACGAAAATCGATTTACTAGTTTTTTTATTATCACTTACGCAATTTAAAAAAACATGGTTTCGAGAAAAGGCCGTTTAAAATTTGTGGTCAAGAGAAAAAAGCTCGGCGCCAGGCACTTCCGGGATGCATCTCTTCCACAATTTTGCGTTTGAAACTTTGACATGATATTCTTAGGCGATATATCTATCGATTAAAACAATTTTTAAAAAATCGATTTTTTGAAGTGTCTAAAGGTACTTCCCCCTTAAAGCCATTTATGAGACTGGCATTTTTATAAGGAACATGTACAGTGCCTGGCCAATGAATTATACTCAAAGTATTTTTCTTCGAAATGAAACAATAATGACCACAGGTACAAGTCCCTTGTGGGTATTTCCATATTTTAAGAGCAGTAAATACCCTGGCTGTTTTTCTATGCATTTATTACCTTGTTTTTATTACCTTAATTCATATTATTTTAGAGAAATTTGCAGGCACTCTTATTTTATGGACATTTTAAAATTTCCGTTCTGTATATAAGCAAGTGTTAAAAGGTCCTTTTAACATTTAAATGGTTCTTGTGAGTGAAGACAGTGTAAGAATAGGATTTTAACGGATATTTTGGTAAAAACTTAAAAGTAATATTTTTTTTAACAGTGCTTAGTGTGTAGTAGTAAAAATTCGGCCATAATGGCAAAAAAGGACATTTCTAGTGACACAAAAGGAATCATGGCAAATTTTTTAAAGAAAAAGACTTTTTCGCAACGGAAAATTACTGAAATGTGCAATATTTCACAATCGTCAGTAAAAAATAAAAAAAAGGTAGATAATGGAGTAGATATTCGATTGGACAAGAGGGAGCATTGCAAAAGTGTACGAAAAACAACACCACGAACTGACAGGAAGGTTGTTTCAATTGTTGAAAGGAACAGAAAAAGTCCAATAAAAGTGGTCCATAAAATGGTTTCGTAACAGGGCGTTGAAATTTCAGAGCGCACTCTAAGACGTCGGATGAAAGAAGCGCATTTGGACTGCAGAAGGATGACCAAAAAACCGAAGTTAACTCCTGCAATGATAAAGAAAAGACTGGCTTGGGCAAAGACGCATAAACACTTCTCAACATCTGACTGGGAAAATGTAAGCATATTTTTTTTTAACTAAAGGATATTAAATATTTGTAATTGAAACATCTCACAGGTTTGCTTCTCTGATGCATGCCGAATCGAAGTGACTGAAGAGCAAGCAATTTATGTAAGAAGGAGACCAGGTGAAAGACTGTTGCCTCAATGTGTTGAGCAAAGGGTAAAGCACCCAATAGCACTCATGATATGGGGTGTGATTTCTGGGAAAGGACTCGGAACCTTATATTTTGTCGAAGGTGCCATGATCTCCGACCAGTATCTGAGAGTTCTAAAGGATGTTTTTCTTCCTCAAGTGGCAAATTGGTTTGAAGAAAAGGACCAATATATATTTATGCAGGACGGCGCACCCTGCCACATGCTAAATGCGTGAAAAAATTCCAAAGTGAAAATAATATTGAGGTTTTACCTTGGCCAGGGAATTCACCGGACATAAATCCCATCGAGAATGTATGGGCAGTTTTAAAAAAAACAAGTTTCAAAAAAAGTAATCGCAATAAAGCAGAATTAATTAATTCTATTAAAGAAGTATGGTTTCATGATGATCTAATCAAAAAAAACTGCAGAAAATAACATAAAAAGTATGGAAACTCGTGTAAGAGATTTAGTACAAAATCGAGGTAGTTAGACGAAATACTAATTTTTATTTATATTTGAATGTTCTTTTCTTTAAATACTACATTAAATGAATTGAAGAATATTCAATAAAAACAAAAAAAAACATGCTGTATATTATTGTCAACTGAAAAATTTTAAGGCTAATATGCTAATGATTGGTTTGAGTATAATTCATTGTTCAAGTACTGTACATTAACTAAACTAATTAGAAGGCAGTTAGTTAGTTACTACTCTAGTGAGATTTTTCTCTGACACCCAGAAGAATTACATGTCCACCCATTGGCAGTCTACCTGTTAACAACCATTTTTCTTCACTCACTCACTAAATACTTAGCTGAATTTCATTTGCACGATTGGCTTGGGCGAGAAATTTCATTCCAAAAAGCATGCTTATAGATGTGTTTTGAATGATTTATTATGTTACAATATGTGAATTGAATAAGAAAATCTCAATTCCAATCAGTGCACCGTTTACTTATGCTGGCATGAAGTGTAGCTTTGAAGGGTTAAGTGAAGATCTTGCGATGAAGGTGCCTTTCTTCTTTCTTTATTTTCGGTTGGTTTGCAACTTGTGGGTGTTTTGTGAGATCTTTAGTTTTTTAATTCACTTTCAACCCATTTTTTTTCTTGGACCGTCAAAATGTTATATTTCGAAATTTTTTTAAAAAGCTTTTGCAGTTTTCCAGCTGTATTAAGCGTTCGAATATTTCAAGATCTAATAAAGTGATCCATATTTCGATGCCGGTGTAGCTGCTGCTATTTGATAAGCAGCAACTACACCGGCATCGATCTATGTTTCAGGGTTTTAGGGCAATTACGTTGTGTCTAAAGGGGTTGCTAACAGAATACAGTGTCGCACGTTTGTCACTATGGGGATGGTTAGATTTCTAGCGAGCATCACAAGATGCGGTACGATTTTGTAGATAACTCGGATAATTAGTTATAAGTTTAGCAAGGAACTGTATGCTCGTTTTTTGTGATTGTGTTCAAGAAATGGAACAGAATTGTCGGACATACCTCAACTATTTTACGCAGATGATTTGAAAATTTATCACACCATAGATTCACAAAAAGATGTGTTGTTCCTTCAATCGAAGCTATTATCGCTTCAACAATGGTGCAAACGTAACAAACTGCACCTTAACACTAGCAAATGTCTCGTCATTAGCTTTTCGCGGAAAAAAATCCCTTTGAACAGCACATACCTTCTTAATGACAAACAACTAGCAAAAGTAGATAGGGTCGTTGATCTCGGGGTTGCTCTGGACCAAAAATTGCGCTTCACTACTCATTACTACACTATACTAGCTAAAGCTACAAAGCAGCTCGGCTTTATTAAGAGACGCGCTAAAGAGTTTGAGAATGTTTGGGTAACTAAATCCTTGTACACTTTCCTTGTCCGGCCGCTATTAGAATACGTATGTATTGTCTGGAATCCGATATTTGAGATACATAGCGACAGATTTGAATCAGTGCAAAAGCAATTTCTTGTCTTTGCCCTAAGGGATATGTACAACCCAAATACCTTTAACCAATTGCCACCGAACATGCACAGGCTCGGTCTTCTTAATCTAACCACTCTGTCATCCAGAAAAATGATCGCGTGCTGCTGCTTCGCCTTAGATGTCATTCAGTGTAGGATTCATGCAGAGTTTCTATCAAGGCGATTTATATTTAACGATATAGTTAGACAAACGAGACACACCCGTTTGCTCAAAGAAACTCAGCACAGCACTACCTATGCAGAAAATGAGCTCATCAACAGATGCTGCAAGTTATTTAACAGTATGGGAGGACAGTACACATCCAACATCACTAAGGCCTCTTACAAATTAAACCTGATAAGGGCCCTTCCGAAACTCCCTCCACTTTCCAACTCACTTTCCTTAGTTTTATAATTACTTTTAACTATTTTTAACTTCTGACTGTACGTATTAAACTGTACTATATTTATGCCTTGCTTTGGCTTTAAATAAATAAATAAATATTTAGCCACTGGTCAATATTTATCTTCTACCATAATAAGTTTGGCATTCTCAATTTTAAGCTTTCTACAAATTAAGGGCCATTTCAAGGCGAGTTTGATGTTTAAGATGTGATGCGTTAATTAATTATTATTTTATTTGATGTGGTAATTTAGACCTTCAATCATGATTTTTTCCCCAAAAAATAAAATGGAATATTTTCAGTATTGTTTGGAAGTTTTCATTAACATCTTAAATTATACAAAAAATATTTTTGTAAATCTAGGTGAATTTGTTTTTGAGGAATCAAAGTTGAAATAAGAGTATGCCGCACATGCGCCTTTGTAATACTCCACAACAAAAATTAAACGATAATTCTTTTTTTTGCATTTCATTTATTTCATTTCATTTTCTTTTTCATTTAGCTGAAATATACATAATATGTTTGGTGAGGGATCAGACTGTTAAGCGTCTTTACAGCTCTGGTGTATGGAGGGTTGCGATTAATTTATAGTTTCATTTTTGATGATGTTGATTAAACGATAATTATTTAACAGATTAACACTAAAATGAAATGAAAATGAAAAAACTCAAAACTAATTCAATGTTGGTGTATCCTTCTTGCTCAGCGGTGGCGAGGCGTTCATATAAGCCGATTCCCATCGGCTTCCCTTTCCAAATATGTTCCAAAAATGTCTAACACTTCAGTTTTATAAGGGAATCAAGTGTTTATTTACTTGCATGCATGCATGCATACAATGACTCAAAAGCTAAAACAATAGGAAATATTTTTCTAATTTCGATATCAAGATCATATGAATATTTCATATGGTCGAAATTCAGAATCTTTCAAGTCTGCAAAACGTTGGTAGCTCACAATGAATGAACAGTAGGACTTCAATTACACCACATAAAAAACCACAGTTTTATATGACACAAATTGAAAAATTATTTTGTGAAGAAAGTTGAACATCCTTTGAAGATGTACAGTCGCTGATATTATTTATACTATATTTGAATTTTGAAAACTCATATAGGTGTACAGTCCCCGTCATTTAGATTGACTTCAATCATATATGAATTAGAGATAGTTTTTTAAAACGATTTTCAAAAAAAATCTTCCGTTGCTATGAGCTATTTTGTATGCTATTTAATTTGTACCTATTTGCAACGTAAACATGTTTTATTAATTTAAGATTCAGTCGTACTCTTCAACTATTCATTTCTTAGCAGCAAATTTCTTCATTTTAAACGTTCAATGTCAATTTTATGGTTATGTTAAGTCTTCCTCGAAATTCGTTACCATCATTTTCATCGCACTTTGTTGTTTAGAATGTCGGTGTCTGAAGTTTACATAAAAGCTAAAGTGATTTTTCGCTTTATTGAATTTTATAGGCATGCTCGTTTAGTCACCAACTACGTTGCTCCAAATTTTGTTTATATTGTTTGAGGCGATCGTGATTTCTTCAAAATTGATAAATTTATCTATTAAGTTGAGTAGTTATTTTAATTATTGTATTTATTTGTTTTTGTTTTGAATTTATCTATAGTTGTTGTGATTCGAATTTATGACGTTAGCTCAGAATTGCTTAATTTTTCGTTGATTTTTTCATGTCTAAATCATATTAACTAATTGATTGACCTCTTCTCAATTGCAGTACAAAACGAGGCAAATTCATAAGATAATTTGGCGAAGAGAAAAGCATTCAACGAAACAAACGAGTAAATTATTTGATAAAATGAAATATTCTACGGAAAATTCATCGCAACTGTTTTGCGAAGAAGTGAGCACTGTCACACAGTTATTTGAAAAGTGGAATGATTGCGAACGGTCTGTAGTAATGTATGCACTACTTAAGCGTCTTACATTCCCCAGTCTTAAATTTCTACAATTTTCAATTGAAAACATTTTACACCAAAATTTTCGTTTCAATAATCGCTTAGTCTTAATAGAAAAAAAGGCTAACGATTTTCAACATTTACAAAAGCTTATATCTGTGTACAGATCACTTCCAGTACCAGAACTGTCAAATATTGTTGACAAAGATTCAATATTTTATGAATCCAACGTTTATTATAATAGTGCAGATAAAAACTATTGTAAAAAAGAGGACGTACTTTTCGACCTTTTAAGTATGATACCTCTACTACAACCGGGTAATGAAGATGCGAAAAAGTCTTATTTATCGCTCATACCGTTTGCTGTGGAGGATACAGTTCGTGAAGTAGTTGCAGCTGAATTAGTACAGCAAATATTTTCTTATTTACTCATACATCCAGCAATATCTAATGAAGATAGAAGGTAGATTAGAAAAAAATATTATCTCCTTCAAATTTTTCTTATAATTCCATGGTACAGATCATTGGGCTATTGGCTTCGTCATCTTGAAGACCATATCGAATCACCATGTGGATTTGCGAGACGTAATTTTTTTATTTTGACAAATCCTGGTGAAAATTTGCCGACGAGTTTGAATACATCAGATTTTTCGATAAACGGAAGCAACGGGAAAGCTTGGCAAACTATAGCGCCACCATCGAATAAACAATGTGATCATTATAATTCAACCCAACGACTCACTAATTTGTCAATGTCTTTACATTCTTCATCAACTAGTTCAAGTGAATGGAATTTGAAAATATTGCAATTGCCGTCATCGAACAGCGTTGGTAAAATTGATCCTAACCATAATAGTCTGGGGATAGTAACACTTCACAAAAATGAAAATGATACAGGGGTGGACGACTTACATATTTCATTTTCTAAGAACGGCACAGAAGTGTTGGATTGTGATGATTACTTAGGTGACATTGACAAACTTGTTGGATATGAAACGGATCAGCTTTTTTTGAATGCTGGGAAAATCCGCAACGCTAACATGGATTTAAAGGTTAGACGTTCTAATAGCTTAACCACTGGCCAGACTTTATCAGAAAATTTGACTGAAAATAAAATGGATAGCCCGAATTCTTTTAATTCAATCGAAAATTTGGTAGAAATCATTCAAAAGCAACGCAGCCATTCTCTTTCTGTTGAAAATATTAAGAAAAATTTACAATCTAGCTTGTCTGAAACCCAACTAGACTACATAAAACTCAAACAATTTAAATTTGCAAAAGGGGACTTTGGTATGTCAAATATTGGCCCTTGGCTTAAAAGTTTACGTTTACATAAATACATAGATCTGTTTAAAAATATGACATACGAGACCATGTTGCAAATTTCGGAAGATTATCTACATGAAGTAGGCGTTACAAAAGGGGCGAGTCATAAACTTGCCTTATGTATTGAAAGGCTTAAGAAGCGTTATGACATCCTATCTTCGCTAGAATTAAAATTGCTGGAAAATAAAGTTACACTGAGTACGGTCATAGAAGAATTAGCAAGCATTGTTCTGACTCCTATGAAACCCGTGGATAGTTTTAGCAAAGATAATGTGGCTCGAAAATTCCTGAATGTTTTGCAAACAGGCAAGTAAATTAAATTAATTTAACCGTGAAAATAAACTAATGTTTGCGATTTCATAGCAATCGAAATCATACTAAGCGAAGGGGTATTAGCAAAGGATGAAGATCTAAACTATGCTATATGGATAATTGACCGCGCTTTACATAATGAATCATTTCTGACATACAACAGTAAATTGAAAGAATATAGATTTAAATTATTGAACCTTAGTCCGAAGACTGTGCCGAAAAAACACAAAGGAAACAATGTTTCATGCTCCAGTAAATCCAGGTGCGTCCACATTTATCAAGTTTGTGAGAATGTTTTCGTTATTTTCTTCAAAAAAAATAATTATTTGTTGAATTATTATTTTATTCAATGGTTTTAGTACCATTTACATTTATAACATATATCCATCTATCGAGAAGTTTATATATTTCATCTATGAAAAAGGTTTCAGGTTTTAAGTCAACGAGTTCGCTACAACCCTCTTCACTTCGTCCACAGTTTCAATTTTGTTCTACACGTGCGGTTCTGCAGTTTTCTAAAAAGATGGTAATCTGACGGTACTATGTCTGGAGAATAAGAGGAATGCAATAAAGTTGCCCAACAAAACTCCTGCAATTTTTGCAAGATCTTCAAAGCAATATACCATTATCCTTATGGAAAATCATTCTCTTTCTGTTCGTTAAATTTTCATTCCAATATTTTGTTCAGTTGCTGACATTATTTTAATCGACTGACACCTCACCGTTAGGTAATTATCTTTTTAGAAACCCACAAAATCATCTGAGTGAACAATTTTTTTTTGATAAAGTGTAAAGAGGTTGTTATGAATATTAAAAAATGAAAAGACTTTCCCGTTAACCTAATTATTAGAGTCTATAAATAAATATGTATATATTTTGAAAAAAAATATCTACATTAGTAAAAATTTAGTAGATGGGAATGTCAACTTGTAAAACCATCATGCCGTGCCAATGAGTCGTGCTTTTTAGTTTGGTTGGAAATAATTTTTATTTATCATTTCAACTGTTTGATATGCTTTGCTATCCATTCCATGTACGGAAAGCTTGAATTTTTATTGCAATGGCCTCTCGATAATTGGAAATGTTTCTATTCGCTGGATAATTTTCAAAGATATGTGGAATTTATCTATAGTGCATTAATTGTGAGAAACAGCTATTTGAGAGGGTTCTTTAATATCTTTTATTGGCATAACTAACACATTTGAATAGAAAAAGAGCTTTCGCGTTCTTTGATTTCAAAAAAGTATTGAAAGAATGAATATTCGACTCTGTATTAAATTATTTATTATATCAAGATCGCTCCAAATGAGGAGACTGTAAAAATAAATACACGTAATTATAGATGGATTTATAATTCATATTCAATATTTTATTTCATAAATTTGCTTCCAATATTTCAAATTTTCGGTCACTCATATTACGTAACGCACGTATTCAAATAAATGATGCGTAATGATACGGACGAAAAATAAAAATACAAAAAGGCTCAACTGTGAAAGAAAGGTGTCACTAAATGGAATAAATAGGATTTCCATCCATTACGTTATCGTTTTAGGTTTACCAAATTGCGATGAAAGTTGAAAACCTTATCGATCGTATCCAATAGTGGATTTATTTAATTTCAATTAGAAAACTGACCTTCATAATGATGGTAAGCGTCATTATGATGGCAAGGGAAAACCATAGTGGAACACATTGGAGATGCGTCATTGGAATCCGAGATCGAAAGTGAATTTAAGCAAGTCAACTGACTAGTGAAAATGGGTACAGTGGTAGATGCATTTAAAGTACAAGTTTAGTTGTACAGACAATTCATAACTTCCAAAAAGGATGGTAATGAATGGTTGAAGTAACAGCGGAAAATCATTTTGGAATTTTTCAATAATGAGTTTAAGAAGCCTTACAAACCAAATGATGCTTAGTCTGAGCTTCAGTTTTTCAATTTGAACACTTCTATAAATTTCGAAGCTGTTAAATCTCATAGAGCGTTTTTGGTTCAATGTGCCCTGTAGCATTGGAAACCTAATTCATTCTGTGAACCATCCTGATTTCAAAAAGAAATCCAAAAGTTGGTTCCTTCTTATAGTACCTAGTTCACTCAGCTCCGCAAAAAAGATGCCCCTAAGTGCTTATGGTTCCTAACAGCTAAAGTTGGACATTTGCATCGAAAGTGCTCTACAGACTATGTTTCCTCTACGTCGCCGCAGCTCTGACGTAGGTCGCTAGCTGAGATCCCGATTGCGTTTTCATCGAAAGCCACAACGTAGAAACACTTTTTGAGATGTACCATCCAATTCAAATGAAGCCGGCAGTTAGTGAAAATCGCAACGTGCGTAAATTATTTGGCGGAATGATGAATAATAATCTGAATGACAATGACGTTCGTAAACTGTTTGAAAGTCACGGAACCACCGAAGAGTTGCCGTGATCAATACGGACAAAGTAAAGGCTGTGCATTGGTGACGTTTTCAACAAACAATCAGCAATATTAGCTAGTAAATCCTTGCAGCAATGACAAACGTTGGATTACAGGAAGAATCATGTCGAGTCATCGAATGGCCAATTTTTTCCGAAAGATGTTCGTCACAACGACCATCCAAGGGTACGTTCGGAAGCATGCAACAACCGCCTGTGGTTGAACTTCCAATTCGGTAAAATGTATGTTTTTTCATAGAACGTGGTCTGAAGATTATAAATCAATCGCCGCAATTTCGAAAAGCCGATTACAACTTCCAAAAAGATCGTAACTTCATGCAAATGTCGTTGGCTTCGATAATTTGTCTGCGTTTTCGTTGTTTCAACTCCTCGCCGTAATCAGCCTCCGGTCACTATAAATTAAGATTATTGAAAAAGTCGTGTTGTTGCTTTTCACCAAAAATATTATGTATTTCCTAAAATACGTATTTCGGTTGCTACTTGCAACCTTCTTCAGTGTTTTGTACACGACTCTCGTGTATTTTTGGTGAAAAGTGTTACGTACCTATCATAAACTAAATTCAAATTGTTGCGGATCAATTCTCATTTTTGTAGTTCACTTTTTCAATTCTTCCAAATTTGGAATATATTTAAATTTCCCTCAGTACACGTCCAAATAATCAGCATTGGCAGTACTAAATCCCAATTTAGTAATCCACCACACGCGCTAGCTCTCTTGAGAGGTGAGTTCAAGTGATCGACCGCGAATCGGTTCTCTTTGCATGCTGTCGCCCTCTGATTGGCCGAAAACATTTTGGCATATTACCATATATGGTAATAAGTGAAGCAAAAATGCTTCGACGTGTGATCGCGGTGAAGTGTGGGTAGGTGAGTTGAAGATGAAGGGTTGAAAAAAGGTGCTGACCGAGGACGGTCACGTTTTATATTTTTTTTGTTTAAATAAAAAGTTTTCCTTTCATGGAATAATTGATGTGTCTTGAAAAAGCTCAGCTCTTGGGAAAATAGGTGCTTCCGCGTAGCTGCAAGCAACTGCTGCAAAGTGTTTTCGTAACCTCATTTGTACGGCGGTGGGAAAATAAGAAGGTAACGCCTGGAATCTGATGATACATCCTGATGTGGGCTCGGTCCTGGATGTCTTTATAACGCTGTGATTTTGTGACGCGACCTGCTTTCCGAGGAGAGGTAAGGTTTCTCGTCGGAGTTCTCGCATAAACAATTAGAAGCACCGTGGGTAAACTCGCGCAGTTCATTGAAGCCGCTCACTGGGCTACAGAGCCCCCAAAAATGCCTTTCGCGACCAGCCCTATTGTCACCGAAAGCTGTGTATGGGAGAGTTTGTGCTGATAACAACCACGGTTTGGTGCGCATTTGAACGCTTTATGGAAATATGGACAACAATGACAAATTGAAATAGCCCCACATATCTCTCCGTGGCCAATGCTGCAATAGTGCAGGGAAGTTCAAACGAAATCAACAATCAAACCGACAGGATTAAGCAGACCCAACATCATGGCAGTTTGAGTTCAGAAACATCCTCCAATGCCTGTTTGAATGGCTCGAAAAGAAAATATGATAAGTGTTTAAATACTTTTGTCTCTTAAGCAGATAAGAAATTAAATAAATATATATAAAAAAATATATAAACAAGTGAAAATAATATGAAGTGAGTTTTTCATGGTTCTCCCCTCCTCAGCATGTGCGTGATTGGGTTTTGTCCGGTTCTTGACGTGTCCTTTTTTTTTGTTTCAATGTGATTTTATTAGCCCACGACCCGGTGAGCTAGCCGGTTTTCAAAATTTTATCTATGGTCGCCACTATGCGGCCACTGTTGGTGGGTGCTCCGCACGGGGGCCTCCTCTCGACGGTCATCTTCCATGTTGCGTCCGAAGTGGCGGGGCACATGGAGGATGATTGGCTGGGAGGGAGGTGAATGAATGCGGGGCACGCAACAAAATTATATTCGCGCCTTTTCTGCCTGAAATAACTAAATCAGAGAAATACCTACCTGGCAATGATTATTTGAAAGTGTAAAGCTCGCCAAGTTCCGACAAAGCTATTCAAACGCGTCATCTCGCTCCAACCCTCGGATCGTGCTCACGCTTTCGCGAATACGAGTGATCGATCACGCCACGCTACGCGAAAAGTAGCTTTTCGATGTTCGACGTGCCGGAAATGGAGAATGAGTGTGGGGAGTTGCGTTTCGACGGTCGACCTGGCCGGATCAAGACAGTGTTCAATCCGAAGTAAAGAAGGGATTAATTCCAGTTAACTAAGTTTCTGGGTAACGGACGAGCACGGAAGAGAGTTGTCATCGCGAGGAGCGAATAAATGGATTGCAAGGAGTAAGCCATTTGTCCGCGCAGGACCTCTCCAAGTCTTTTGCTGTGCGAGGTGCCCGTGGAAGTAACTGTTTTGATATTTGGTTTGAAAAACGTGCATTGAGCGTTGCGAGTATACGTACAGCGCACAATGTGTTGCGTTAAAAATCGTAGAAATTCGTGTCGAACTCGAAATAAAACTTTAATCATCCGCAATTAATGAGGAAGGGACACGTGAACGCCATATGACCAATTCAAAAAGGAAAAGAAAGAAAAATGCTAGCTTCTTCGTATCAGCGTACACTACTGTATGTTCGTGGTTAAGAAAAAGGTCTTCGTCCTGTTGTGTTCTACCGAATCTAGAAGCATCGTTCAAAACCAGCAAAAAGTGTTTACACCGAGGCAAGTGTGGTCGAATTTCTTCATATATTTGGAGTGCAAAGCAAATATTGTATCTATTTCTTTCTTTTTTTTAATTAAAAATATCAATTCTTGTGATCAAACATAAAAATAATATATAATGGAATAAGTATATAAAAGTGGTGTGATTGTTTTCTTTTGTATTGGTGACGCGTGTGCGAATTAGGGTTCGTGGTTCTTCTTTTTCCAAAAACCCACGACTCGGTGAGCTAGTCGGGGAAACTAAAATGTTAAATCGGGACCGCCACTATGCGGTCGACTTTGAAACAGTCCCGGCGGCGCGGGTGCACACAAGGCATCCGGGATCGAGGAGCGTCCAAAATGGTGGAGCACTCGATCTCGGATCCTCGGGTTTGTGCGCGAAGTTGGGACTGTGACAAAAGCAACAACACGACTTTTTCAATAATCTTAAAATACCACCAAAAGACGCTCAAAACTCCCAAATAAAACACTATAACTTGCCCCAAAGAACACAAGAAAATTGCCGCAAACGAAACCTCGGTTCCAATTTTGTGTAATGATGTAATTGAAAAAATAAATAAAGTCGAACAATGTGGGAGCTTTCTGATCGGGACCACTTCTAACCTCGGTCCGTTAACGCACTCGGCAACTCGACAAAAATCCGTTCACAATTTAGGCGCGAAATAAGTTAAATTCGCTAAAAAAAAGAAAAATATAAAACTTAATATGTAAATTGAGATTTAAATGGTCTCCAAAGCTCTCGTCTGAGCTACGGGACCTCCAGGTTCCAGGTTTCCCCTGTTGTCGAGTGTAAAGAATGGAAACGCCATTGTGCTGGGCGCTGAAATTTTGAACTGCATTGCAAAAAACGAGAAAAGAAAAAGAAGCGAGGATCAAACCGATTTCTCACGTTTGAAAAGTCACGGTGTTCCCACGAGCCTAGTGGTTGAATGTAATTCCGTGGATTTTTTTGGATACAGACATCTATATGCAACTTCGATTGATCTTACTCGAATTTTGCAAGAAGATATGTGTTCCGTCGGAAAAGTATTGATCACCATCCAGAATTACCCAAAGCTGGATTTGAAGCACGCGAAGGTGTTCCATTTATTCCTTTCGTAATTACAAGGAAAGTTGGCTTCAAGACGAGCATTTGACGGCTCGTCAAAAGATCTTCTTGTACCAGTGAGCATTGAAGACATCGACTAGTTTTTGGAAAACAGGTACACTATAATGGCACATACTGCAGATACCTTACAGTGCGTACCATCAAACTCTACTCAAAATAAACCCCAGAAATATAAAGAACATTCTTATTTCAGTCAAGAAAGTTCCAAATGTGATGTCGAAGAGCAAGAAAGAAAAGAAACGACTTTGGCGTCCAGAAATAACACAGTATTTATTTGTTCCAAAAAAGATTACACCATTAAATGCACAAGATTATTGGAATGTGATGAAAAACGAGTTCTGTTACGTCAGAATAAAATCTACATTTATATACTTGCTCACAAATTCCATTATTAGTCACCTTGCAATAAACGTGACATTCTCAAATGTGACATCTGCAAAGAAAATCACTAAACTATCATGCATCCATGCATGTCCGAACAACTTCCTCAGCAGTTGCAGCACATTTTCGTGAGAACACGACATAGTTATCTATATCTTCCACTATTACTATTGCAAATATTGTAAGTGTTGATGACAAATGGTTCGAATGCGATGTCTCATCGATAAAGGCAGTCAAAGCAGTTACAAATCAGAAGATTTAGTGCGGAAATTGCGGCTAAGAAAAAAACGCACTAGTGTCTATGGCGGGGAAAGAGTTTCTGCGGAAAAATAAACGCCAAAAGTGACTTTAAATATCGAATTCAATAATATCAACGAATTCAATAATATCAAAGTTGCAATATTGCAGCCGTTGGTGACGGACGTGTAATTGTGGTGCCCCGATAAAAGTGAAAGTGTAAAAGCCCATTCTCGAATATCTGAACAAAGTTGAGCGAAAACATAATTGTAACGCAGTCCATAGTGCGTTGAACAATGCGCGTAACGTTGGAACGTTGGGTTCTGTGCTGGGCAAGCATAAATCAGCTAACGTAGTCGATAGCAATATGACGGAATCTATGTCAATTGACGAGGTTAATGAAAAGACCGGTATTGCCTCTACAACTGTTATTATCCAAACCGGCAATAACTCTCCTGCAACAAAATGCATTCAAACCGGCATTGAAAGATATATAAAAATATCCGAGAAACGAAAACTTAGCCCACAGGCAATTAACGCGGAACGAGGAAAATGGTCAAGGAAACTAGAACAATTGATCGAAACTATTATGCGATACTCGCTAGTGAAACCAATACAGACAATGCTAACACAGTACAGGAAGATAAACCGAAAGCCAAACCGCCTCCGATCTATATCATGGGATCTACTAGCACATACTTAATAGCAAATATACGCACGCTAATTGGCGACAAGAATTACAATGCTGTAGACTTAAAAAAAGGCAATCTGAAAGAAATAAAATTGCAAGTCCTGATCGAACCAAACTGCACCCAGGTAGTCTCATGGCTGAAAAAGAAAAAAATCAATTTCTATACATATCAGCTGAAAAGCTCTAACGGATTGATCGTCATTATTAAAGGCATATACTCCAAAGTAAAACCTGAAGACATAAAACAGGAGCTTAAACAGTCCGATTTTGAGGCTAAATCGGTACATAATGTCATAAATAAACTTAAGGTTCCACAACCAATGTTCAAGGTGGAACTTACACCGGAAGCTAGCAAAATCCCCAAAGGAAAAGTGCACCCTATATACAATTTACAATATCTGCTGCATAGAAAAATAACTTTTGAAGAACCATATAAAAGGTACGCTGTTGTCCAGTGCCTTAATTGCCAAGAGTTTGGCCATTCCAAAAATTACTGGAAGCTGACCAGTATTTGTGTTGCCTGCGGAGAAATGCATCAGACCAAAAACTGCAACAAGAACAAAACGAATACATACAGTAGAAAATGTGGTAACTGCAACGGGACTCACACCGCTAATTATAGAGGCTGCCCTGTGTTTCTATCAATTAATATACGTAACAAGCAGGCAAAAATAACGAATGCGTTCATAAATAACTATTCTAAACCAACTCCTACCTCACAACCCACGGATCAGACTAAAGCAGGAATGTCATACGCCGACGTAGTCAGAAACCCACAATATGGTAATCCAACAGCTTCAAACCTAGCAGTAAACAGCAATACACAGGAAGGAATAATGCAGGTTCTAATTACTCTAGTTAATAACATACAACAACTAACAAATATCATGAATAACATTCAGACAACTTTATACAAACAAAAAGACCTACTAACATATTTAATGAACAAATGAATAATCTAAGAATTGCACAATGGAATGCAAACGGACTATTGTCCCGTAAAATTGAATTAGAATCTTTCTTGCACACCAATAATATTGACATAATGTTGATCGCTGAAGAATAATTACTTAAAAATTCATGGCTACAAAGTCTATAACAACAATCACCCCGATGACAAACCACACGGTGGTACTGCCATACTAATCAGAAACAGAATCAAGCATCACCCCATCCCATGTAAACAAATGTGTAACATTCACAGTACCGCTTTGTGTATCTCTTCCAGAAGCGTAGACACGTGTATTGCGGCTACTTATTGTCCCCCAAATCACAGAATCACCTCAACAGATTTCGATGATTTCTTCAAGTCACTTGGACACTGCTTCTTTGCCGCGGGCGATTACAATGCTAAGTCGCCACACTGGGGTGCACGCTTAACCTCTCCACGAGGTAAACAATTACTTAAATCTATTTACAAGAACAACCTTAATTGCATAACAGGTGGCACACAAACATACTGGCCATCAGATCCATTAAAAATACCTGATGTCATTGACTTCGGTATTACTAAAAAATAAATTCCGTGCCTCATCAAGGCCTGGACCACGAATGATCTGCCATCGGACCATTCACCAACTATCTATGAGCTTAGCACCAAACCTATAGTAGAAAACTCTGATTCCAGACTAACAAATAGTAGAACCAACTGGAACAAGTTTTGCAGGAGATTTCAATCCTCATTCTGTCCTAATATTAAATTAAAATCTGCTGAAAATATTGAACATGCAATAAAATACTTAACGAATACTGTTAATGACTGTGCTGTATTTGCTACCCCGTCCGCCGAATCTACGGAACTAGAACTCCTCAGTATTACAAAAATAAAATACTTTCACTCCTAAGAGCTAAACGTAGTGGCAAAGCCGAATGGCAAAGGGTACGCTCTCCGAAGGCAAAAGCCGTCTTAAACGAAGCCACCAAAGCACTAAAAAAGAGCTATATATAGATAAGCAAGAAAAATAGATCACTTTGTTAGCAATCTATCTAATAAAGCGGACACTAACTATTCATTGTGGAAAACAATTAAAAGAGTCAAGAAACATGTATCAGCAGACACTCCAATCAGGGATCACAACGGTGGCTGGTTCAGAGACAATACTCAAAAAACTGAAGCTTTTGGTAATTACCTATCGAAAGTATTTTGCTTAGATACAGTTAATGAGGACAATACCAACACAAATAACAGTAGTAGGAATTATATACCTATTAGATTCACTAAAGTCGAGCTTCTCAAGAAAATTAGCAGTTTAAACAACAATAAAGCACCTGGACACGATAAAATAACAGGTAAAACTTTACCTATATCAGGCAGAATCGCAATATTGCACATACTCAATGCAATACTGCGTATTAATTACTTTCCACACGTCTGGAAACATGCCAGGATCATAGTCATTCCTAAGCCAGGCAAAGATAGCACAAAAGTTGAGTCTTATAGGCCCATTAGCCTGCTTTCCACCCTTTCTAAGCTGTTCGAGAGGCTACTTCTTGACAAAATGCTCCCCACACTACATCGCTCCCCACACTACATCGCTCCATTGTTATCCCTGAACATCAGTTTGGGTTTAGAAACAACCATAGTACCATAGAACAGGTACATAAGCTAGTAAATTATATCAAAAATTCATTTGAAGATAATAAATATTGTGTTGGACTATTTTTAGATGTATCATAAGCCTTTGATAAAGTCTGGCATCCTGGACTCATCCAAAAAATTAAGACCACTCTACCTCCAAATTTTCATGGCATACTAACCAGTTACTTGAACGGTCCTTTAAAGTCAAATACAAAGATACCATTAGCCAGGAACATCCTATAAAAGCAGGAGTATCCCAGGGGAGTGTATTAGGACCAGTCCTTTACCTCCTGTACACTGCAGACCTCCCCACCTCAAAAGAGGTGCTTACCACTACATTTGCTGACGACACAGCGATACTATTTGCCCACAAAAACCCATCAACTGCAAAAAGAGTACTACAGCAACAAACAGACATAATATTAAATTGGGCTAGAAAGTGGCATATTTCAATTAACGAAGCAAACACGCAGCAAATCACGTTAACATTAAAAAACGATCCTGCTGTCCCATTCAAATTAACGGTACGGATGCTCAAATAACAAATTCTATAAAGTACTTAGGGGTCCATTTAGACAGAAGACTCACCTGGAAAAGTCATATAAACAAAAAACGAGATCAAGTGAAATTACAGTTCAGGAGACTATACTGGTTAGTGCACAGTAAATCCAGACTAAGCTTAGAAACAAAAATCTTGTTATACAAGACAATTCTCAAACCAGTATGGACGTATGCCCTACAGCTCTGGGGTTCAGCAAAAAAGACAAATTTGGAAATCATACAAAGAACGCAAACAAAAATCTCGCGGGCGATTCTGGGTGCCCCCAAATACGTCAATAACATAATTATACAAAGAGACACCAATGTCAGCACAGTTATGGAAGAAGCAGAAAACTACTACTACAAGAAGCGATTGCAACACCACCCAAACAAAACAGCCAGAAAAATATTGCTGACTAGATCATACGTACGGCTCAAAAGAACTGACCCACTGCGACTAACAGCCAATCGGCGGCATGGCACAAAAAATAACACTGTCTAAATCTACCCAGTGACACTGCAGAAGGGGAGTAGCAGCGATACACTATAGTTTTCTTTCTTTCTTATTAGTTTTATTGCAAAGACAACATAATGTAAACTAATTGGATGAAATGTTATAAAATATTGTAAATTCCTATAAACTAATATAAACAGTGGGACCACAAACCCCCAGAGTATTGTCGAAGGAGGTCGTATTTTTCCAGCTAGACTTAAGAGGTGCAATGTAGTAAGCTAGAGATCTCCAATGATCTAATCCTTACTTTGTAAAAATAAAGACGAAATAAAAAAAATATCAACGCCACCCAAATCAAAACCAAAGCGTTGTTTGTGAAAAGAGTCACAAAGTTGGGCCCTCCTCACCTACCATCTAAAATCAAGTGGACTTTGAAGAATAATTGGTTAGCAGATCCATCACATGTACATTACATACTGTTGAGATCAAATATTCTACCATTAGTTTTTACCGAAGACGTCAAAATGCAAAATCAATGTATTCACAACTGGACCCTAAATTAAAAAACCATATCTTCCACATTGTTACTAGAATTCGACAGCTCAAATTATATTTACAGTTGATGTAATTAAAATGTGCTGGCATGTCCGTCTTCTAGATGAAGATCAAAATTGGCTACGCATATTATGGAGAGCCAAACTAAGATGAATTTTGTCTAACAACAATTACTTACGGTTTCAATCAAGCTTGGCAATTCGATCACTACAGTAAATCGCGGTGAGCAATTCGCCCGACGAGGAAACAAAATAGGTCATACAAAATGCATTTTACATAGATGATCTTTTGTATGGTGCTCAGCAAATCTAAGCCTCTCAAGATTTGATAGATAGAATAGTAACCACGCTCGATATGGGTAAAATGTCCCTAACTGCATTAAAGCATCCGGAGGTATTATCAAAATTTAACAAAGAATTTCGAATTGAATCTTATATTGGCATTAAATGATCTGAAAATGATGTCAGGATACACACTTAAACAGATTCGTTTCACTACAGAATAAATCCCAAAATTGAAATGGACTATACAATGCGAGGACTCTTGAGCATAACCGCAGCTCTCTATGACCCTATTGTATGGCTTTTACCAGTAATAATGAAATTCCGCATAGCGACTCAGAACCTTAACTTAACTCCACACTTAGGAATAAATTTGAAAAAAAAAAAAACAAGCCGTGAGGTGCGACCCACACGGTCAACTTCCCAGTAATATCTACATAGATATTAAAAATATTAAACACAATAAAAGTTATGGAAATAATACTACTTCAAATTATAAAAATGTACCTCCCTTAAAAATTATTGGAATGATTTAATATTAATCGTAACATCTACGGGAGCGTCAATTGATTACGTAAGGATTTTGGTGCATTGGTTTGATTGATTATTCACGCGGATCAATCGGAGGGGGGACAGGTTATAAAGCAGTTTTTTCATTAAAGTTAAACATGGTGCTGTGAAGACTATTGAAAATCTGCTCAAATTTTGCAAACATTAATAAACTTTGATTGACTTTACAACAATGTCTTTAGAATAAGAGATTTAAGGTATAATGATTCGAATGAACCCTTTTTACATGGTGACTTTGAATGGTTTTTTATTTTTAATTTAATTTTTCCTGTAATCATGAGATAAGTTTTTGCTGGTTTCTCTACAAAAATTGATAAAAGTTTATAAATTCTATAAACATATATTATTACGATGTGCAAATCAGGTTAAAAATGGATTTTTTTTATAAAAAAAACACTACTTTTCTAAAAAAAAATTTAATAAATCGTAAAAAACGCTTTAAAATTTTTTTTTAAAATATAAAAACATCATAAAGATGTTGATACGCGTCGATTGACACCTTAACGATGGAAAGATTATATTTGGTTCTCAAGATATAATGAATGACGTAAATGACCTTGAACGTTTAATGATTTTTTATTTTTTATTTAATTTTTTTTGTAAACATGAAAAAAACTTTTGCTGGTTTTGTCACAAGAACTATTTGGAGTATATAAATAATATAAACATTGATTACTTAGGTTTGAAAATCAGGTTAAAAATTTTGTGTTTTTGAAAAAAAAACCTAATTTTTTGCACTTTTTTTAAATAAATTAAAAAACGGATCCAACGATTTTTTTAAAAATTTGATAGATTCACACAAATGTTAATACCCGTCGATTGACACCTTAATGATGAAAATCGCATGTTTGGTTCGTGAGATATAGCGCATAACATGGTTGACCTTCAAGGGGTGAAAACAGCAAACCCCCCCGACCGAAGTGTCCCAAAAACTAATCAGCTCTTAAGATTGCAAAGACGCTTCGATTGACACCTCAACGAAGTCGATACGACTTTGTTTACGTGAGTTATGCTCGTAGAAAAACTGCCCGAGAACGCACGTACGTACGTACGTACATACACACACACACACATACATACATACTTCTTTCTAAAAACACTTTATATATACTCTATAGACCTCAAAACGTAAAGAAAAGTTGAAAATTTCAATTTCGATTTTCGAGGCGATTACAAGAACTTCCCATATACTGGGAAGTTAAAATCTATAACCACATTGCAAAAGCTAAAACGAATTGTAAATTCTCAGGTGGACGGAAAATGACAATGGCTTAATAGTGACTGAACCTATCGGCTTACGCGATGGTTAAGGTGATGGCTACGCAGCAATAATATACAGCCGCGTACTCACTGAACAGCAAAAGAAAAACTCTCGCCCCTAGAAACAAAAGCGAATATGGAATCGATATTGGAACTTGGCAGCATCGTGCTCCTAACCAACTTTACATGGGTGATAGACGAAACTTTGGACATATTTCCCTTACTTTTAAAGCCTATATAGATTCCATAGTGGCTCTTTATTAGTTTCGAAAACAAGTAGACATTGGCTCTAAGTTTGTCAAACAAAAAGTGCACAAAATTCGAAAGGTTATCTCAGCCAGAGATTTAGACAATATTCCATCTGAGAAAAACCTTACTGATGATGGCCTTAGAGGGCTCACTCGGGAGTCTCTAATTCGTCACCATTTGTGGTTCACAGGGCCGAAATTTCTAAAGGAAGGAATACCTTAAAATCCCTTCTCCGAAAAATATTCCGTTTCATTAACGGCAGTAACGGACTTAAATTACGATGAGTCCTGTACGTCAGAACTAGTAACAAGATTCCCTTAACGTAAAACACTGTGACAAAATGCTTACGCTGGGTAAACAAGCATAAAAACCTATTAATAGCTCTAAAAATTCAGTCAGCCGAAAATGTCATTATTTAATGTCAGCAAAGAGAATTATTTAGCAGCCATATAAATAAAATAAGTAACGGGAAACCAGTTAAAAACCGACATTGATTGTCGAATGTTCAATAATTTTTGGACGAAGTGAGCAATGTTCTGCGGGTAGGAGGAAGAATCAAACAAGCAAACCTACCGTTTTCGACAAAACGTTGGATTATTTTTTCAGGCATTTTGTTATGTTCGCCATGCAGCGTGGTCGATTCACAAACCCATAAGGGCAAAATATGGGACTGCCCTGCACTTGAAGACCCCAAAAACCATCGAGCTGGCAAACGCTTCCGATTGTTAATAGTTTACGCGGGTCGCCACTTCACACAAGACGTATTGAAAGAATTAATTGAAATAAATAAGGAATAGATTTATCTAGATTAAGGTATTGAACTATATAAACACGAAATATATTTGCGAAGGGTATTGATGTATGCATGTAAATATAGAGGAGATATTAAATTATATATATATACATTGGATTAGTTAGATACAGTCTGTCAAGAATGAGTTTACACATAGGAAAAAAATTCAATTTTTGATCTTTCTAAATATAAAATACTACTTTTTATTTATGTATATGATTTTTTTTCTTAATTATAGTTATTTACATTATTTCCAACCAATATATACAAAAAAAGAACAACTTCAATGCAAAAAAAGAACGAAAAGAACAACGAAAACAATTATTACAATTCTTGAAGTGACAAGAAACTCTACACAAGTTATTATTGTATTTAATATTTACATATTTTACAGGATATTTAAGATTTATCATTTAGTATGGCCACCTTTGGCATCCACCACGCATTGCAATCGATTTTTCATTGAATGAATCAACTTTTGCAGGTCATACGTGGTTGGTATTTTTTGTCATTCTTCGAAAATCGCAGTTTTCAAGGCTGTTCGGTTTTTGGGTTGCCTTTTAGCGACTTGTTTCTTTAAGTAGGCCCATTTTCGATGGGATTTAAGTCAGGACTCTGGGCTGGCGTATCCATCACTTTTCCGCATTTGTATAAGACCCACATTCGCACCATGTGCGCCATATGTTTGGGATCGTTGTCCTGGTAAAACTTAAAATTTGGTTTGTTGTTATGCATAAACCTGCTCAAAAAAATCGATTTTTTTCTCTTACATTGAAATGTTCCAAATACTCTAAGAATAAGTCAAAAACAGTTTTGAAGCGATATTCGTACTAGTTCTCGAGTTATAGTCCGTTCCCCGGTAAGTCGAGCACAACTGCCGCGCGGCCCTGCCTACTTTCCCTCCGGCGCTATGGGCGGTTCTCTAATTGTGTATCCCTACCATATTCTTATAATTCTGAAATTCTAAGGAAATAGGACCTGGAATCGCTGACTAACGAGTAAGTTAAAATAAAAACTAATAATCAATGGTTTTTATCTACTGCAAACTTCAAACGCATTTTTCTCAAAGTAGGGGAGAGCGGGGCTGAAAGTGCCGATTTTAACAAATCCTTAAATAAATCGGATAAGGCGAATGCTATGGTTAATAGTTCTATTTTATCTTAGGTAGAATTGAATCTGCATTTTAATTTTATACCCAGTTTTTGTGCTTTTGGAATTGTTTTGATTTGAGAATTATTTTTTTAAGCAGCGTTCGTAAGGCACCACTAACCCCACGCTAGGGCAAGTTGTGCCGGAGCCGAGGTCAGTTGTGCCGGAGCCGAGGTCAGTTGTGCCGTTCATAATTTTTGGCCTTTTGCTCTGGACTATATTGGCGTGATTCTTGTTGCTGATAACGTAATGGACCTGGCTCATTTTCACAGTCCACATTGATTGATTGCTGAACATCTGAAGAACACGTTTCATTTATACAGTCAACACTGCATCGGCGTAGCTGAGGACCAGGCTGAATTATTGACCAAAAAGACTCAACTCAGTGAACCGTATAATTTGACTCATGTAGATCTTCGGATGTCCTTGTTTGAAGGACCAGCGAATTATTGATCTTTTGTAAGGGTTGATAATCCGACATGGGGCGATCGGCGACGAAAGACGATGCAAAGTCTTCCTCTGTAAAAACAGCCGCATCATAGGGCCAAATAATAATCTTTTTAAACATGTTGGAAATATTGATGGGTGTTGCTGCCAAGGAGAAAGCGTATTTTACTTAGAGGTGGGTTGTGACAGATATTTTCTGTATCAGGTTCAAGTTGATACTGCTACTATTATGTCACTGATACTTTTACCTGATACTTTTTGTCACTGATACATTAAATTTTGTTCACATCAGAAGCAGAACCGATATCTGCAAGTGCTCGTATGCTGCTAAGCTTTCATCGTGATTGCTTTTTGTTTTTTCCAAGAACGCAACCTTGAAAATTTCTATCCACTACAATGCATGATAAAAACGTGAAAGGCCATCAGTCTTATTGCTGCCGCTCGCATAGCAAAACCTTATATTGATACGTGTTTGTGATAAGCGCTTTTGCAAGTTTCGTAAAATTTAGTGGAGATTTTTTGTGAATTAGAAATGGACAAAAGGAAAACTTCACAGGTTTGGAATTTTTTTAGTGCGGATGAAACAATCAATTTGCAACATGCACGATTTGTAAAGAAAAATTAAGCTACAAGTCGTCTTCAACCAACTTGAAGAAGCATTTGGAACGAAAACATCCTTGTGTTCAATTAGGAAAACTGTTGCAACATCTACGGCTACCGAGATAAGCACACCTGTAGTCAGAACGAAGCATCTTGTTTCAAATTCATTTCACCATCCAAATCTCGATAGTTCCTGTAAAAACACTCAGTCTACAGTATCTGCATATTTGAAGCCTAGGATTTCCGCAGCTCAAAAGAAAAAAATAGATGAATCGGTGTTGAAAATGTTTTACAAGGACTTTCAACCTTTTAGTGTGGTTGACGATGAGGGCTTACGAGAAGCATTTCATGTTTTGAACCCATATTATACATTACCTTCTCGTAATGTTCTCGACTTTTTGAGAGGGAGGATAAGTCAATTATTGTTATACGAGTTAATCCGCAACTTATTCTGCAAAAATCAGTGTGCCACCCTCAACAGCCAACTGAAAACAGATCCGCCCTGGTCTATTTATCCATCCACCTAAAGCACAATTGTTTATACATGCATTTCATATATGTTAATTGAACCAAATTGAGAAACAAACGAGCATTGCAACAAATAATTTAATATCATGTAGCTATGACATCACAGCCATCCAACCCATCAATCTGATACAAAAAATATTTGTCACAACCAACCTATGTAGTCGAATCAAACCTTCACGCATCACCGTCTGTTATAAGATGATGATCCATTCCATGATTCATACGAGCAAAATGTGACTGCAAACAATGTCTTCTATCATATTTTCGGAGCCGTCGGCACTGCTACTAAAAGTGCCTGATACATTTTGCCTGTAGCATTTTTCTGTATCAGTGACAAACAAGTATCAGTGACAAAGTATCAGGTTGATACAGTACGACCCACTTCTAATTTTACTACGCCTGGTATTTCGTAAATTGAAATAGTCCAATAAGTCCACTCTTTATTTTCTTCACATACCGTTGTGTAACAAATTTCTAATTCACGTGCAACGGTTTTTAATTTGCGCCCGTCCTTAATGACCGCATCAGCAGCCATTTGTAGAAGATCCTGGGAAGTAGTTTCCCTTTGTGTTTTCCTATTGTTTGTTCTCATTTTATCAAACAAAACAATATAGGGTCTAAAAGGTCAGTTGGGGGTTAGTTGTGCCGCGGCACAATTGACTCTCGCGCAACTCAAATAGCCGCCGCACATGTGCTAGATTGCCAGACATATTACGAACATAATGTTATCTCTTTTTGTTTTTTCGATATTTGCATCGGAACAATTTACCCCCGGCACTTTTAGCCCCGCTCTCCCCTAGTACTTTTTCAACTTCCATACAAAATATCTCAAAAAATATTAAAGCGATCCGGCTCAAATTTATACCACATCTACAAAAGTGTATTATCTACTCGTTGTTTTTGTAATTTGATTTTTAATGTTTAAAACGCGATATTTTGGAAGAAACTCGATTTTTTGTTTAATCTAAAATTGATGTAAACATTTCATTTTTTTATAAATTTCATTGGTCAACTTATGAACTATACATCTCATTTACATATTTTTCTTCTTTTGAATGTTGCAGGATTTTCGAAAATGACGTTACGTTGTACGAGGCATTTTTGAGGTGTTTTTTTTCACTCGCTCACATCGCCGCCATTTTGAGTTAAAAAATTATATAAAAAAATATTTTAAAGTACTTTGAGACATGCGCTCTTTAGGATTTCATGTTTAAAATCTTCTGAATAAACAATATATATTTTTTAAATCAATTGGAAATTTGCAATTTTTTAAAAAATTGACATGTATTTCCCCCCTTAAGGATATGCAAATATTGTTGGGCGTCCATGGTTGATTCGATGAATGCCAACTCTCCTACTCTTTTGGTTGAGATGCACCCCCAAAACATAACAGATAACTTACTAAATTTTACAGTCGGAATGATATTTCGATTTTCCAACGATTTTAAAGGCTTGCGCCACACTCTAGTCGGTCCATCATTGTAGTACAACATCATTTTCGTCTTATCGCAGAATATGACGTCGTCCTAAAAGTTAACGGGTTGAGAAAGGTGCATCATAGCGAAGGAAAACGCTTTTCGATGTTTAGTGCAGAAAGCAGTGGTTTCTTCCGTGCAGCTCTTGATGAGAACTTATTTCGTAGGTTGACTTGTCGTACTGTTTCATGGGGAACGGCAACATCACACTCTTCCTTGAGCTCCCTAGCAAGTGTTCTGGTCGAAATCCAGGGGTTTTCATCAAGTTTCCTTATCATAAGACGCTTTATACGTTTAGATATTTTTGGTTTTGGGCCACCTCCACACTTTGGCTTCAATCTGTCTTCATTTTCAGCACGATTTATAATGTTTTAGACTGTCCTTCGTGCTACACAAAACATTTCAGACAGTTCCTGCGCACTTTTATCTAATTGGTGATTATAGTATATTATCTGAACCAACTCAAAGGATAATCTTTTGCCTGGCATTTTAAAACGCAATATCTCACTTAATTATGCGTACTAGCCAAAAATTAATCACCAACTAATGATCAAATTCATGAAACTTTACAAAACAGACCAAAGATTACGGTAAATTTACCGCATTGTTGCAGTAATTCAAACAAAAACAGTTGTGTAAAGAGTTTCTTGACACTTCAAGAATTGTAATAATTGTTTTCGTTTTCTTTTCGTCCTTGTTTTTGCATTGAAGTTGTTCGTTTTTTGTATATATCGGTTGGAAATAATGCAAATAACTATAATTAAGAAAAAAAATCATTTACATAAATAAAAAGTAGTATTTTATAATTAGAAAGATCAAAAATTGAATTTTTTCCTATGTGTAAACTCATTCTTGACAGACTGTAAGTAGAATTAAGGTTGTTATGGAGATGTTGTTCCTGATCGTGCACGCGAAAGTATTATCAACAGCGAAATCAGTTCCATGAGATGGCTCGTCTGATTTGTGTGAAGTGGCGAGCAGACGTCGCGGGTCGGACTATTTTCTTTTCCTTCCAAATTGCTTTTTTCCGGTCGGTAGTTTTGGGTCGTCGCGAATCCTGTTCCCGTTTCCGGATTCGCGGACAGGGCAGTCCCGACGCAAAAACGGATGCGCCGTTTTTTAGCAAAAAAATTATTTCCACACCTCTCTTCGTGGGGTTAAGCCGAGTGGGATTGCCCAAACCGTGGCCAGGATCGGCTGCGGTGTAGTAGCGGACGTTACACGAATTACAGTTGTAACAATTTCATATGGTGTGCCTGATAATGACGCAGATACATCTAGATCAGCAACATCAAAGATTGACTGCCTCAATTTTTCGTGAAAATTTTGATATTGCCGATTTACAACAGCAAGTAAAAAATTATTAGAAACTTGTGCTTTGTACGAAACTCCCAGCGATACCAGTCAAGCCAATAATAGCAGACCTACATCCCGAAAGAATAACAAAGTGTTATGTATTCCAACATGTAGGAACTAATTTTTGCGAACTTTTTCAGCTGAAATAAGGGCCGCTACGGGTTTCTAAGCCACGCATGCTACCATAATGATTCATTTAGAAATATGCTTCGATTTTAGCACGCATTCCTTTCAGCACACATTTAGCAGATTTATTAGTCGAAGGAGACATCCCGATTTTGTAAGATCAGATAACGCCACAAACTTTATGAGAGTTTCAAAAATTCTTGTAGAAGCCTGGTCAAAGATTAAAGGAAATTGTCAAGCAAGCTTAGCTCAAAAAGGCATTACATGGCTGCATAACCCTCCAAGAGCTAGACATTATGGTGGGTTGTTTGAAGCACCTGTTGGCAGTCTAAAATGATCCTTAAATCGAATGCTTACTGTGTCCAATCTCACGTATGAAGAGTTCATACAACAGTGCGTAAATGGGAGGCAGTTTTAAATAGCCGACCTCTTTGTCCAATTACCGATTATATAAATGACCCTGTCACTCTGACATAAACTAATTTCGTGGAGTAGAGAAGCCTAATGACTCAGTCAATGGAGAAAGGTCTGGAAGTAGAACTTCTTATTATGAAAAAATAGCTCCAAATCAATTTTGGAAAAAGATCTTAAGTTTGAATGGAAGCAATCTGTTCGTAGATTGCAAGAAGAAGATTTGATAATAATCAAAGATACTGCATGCTCAACCCTGGTGTGTAAAATGGCACGTGTTACAGAAATATATCTCGAAGATCAAGCAGTTATACTACAAGTAGGTATCAAAACGTTTATCAGGAAGTATATTCACCGAGCCCTACCGCTTATATCAGATAATGAATAATCGGAGAAGTAAGGCGGGAGACAGAAATCAGCAACAGTTTTCAATCCAAAAGTAGTGGAAAATAACCCCATGCAGCAGGATTAAAGGGATAGTATAATTGACCCAAACATAGCTATTCCGCACAGTCGTAAAACTCGTGCCATGACAGCAGCAGGTGCTGTAAATAGCATGCTTTCTTACTGCCTCATTCTAATGATATGTTGCATGCCTACCACTATAATTGGCAACTATAAAAAGAAACAGCTTACACATGGAAACGTTAAATAAATCCAAAGCTATACTTTTATATGACGTGCAGCTAAAAGCATTCGATTTAACTTTTGGAGTGGCTACATCTATCAACATAACAACACATATATTATTTATGAAACGTCAAATCGAAGATTTCGTGTCATTTTGCAACGAAATTAAATACATCCAACGTTTTGGTCCTCATTGAGGGAACATCAAAACGGCAGTAATGAGAAAATTTGAAAATTTTGAAGGCACACTTGAAACTGATTATTAGACCAAACGCTTAACATGAGCATGGTGGCGGTGTCGGGGCACTTAAACTTGGACCCAAACATCGTCTTCAAGTCCTTGTAATTGACGCTGTTACCTATTTAGGATTCGAAAATATTAGACTTAATCAAATAAACAAAGAAATCTTCAATAGCACTTGCCTTAAACATAACAAATATTGAATATCAACAAGTCGAAGAACAGCTTAAAAAATCAAAACCCAACAAAAAGAGATTCTTCTGTAGAAAAAATTACAGATTATTTTTAATGGAAAGTGTGATTTTGGGGTGTCGGATGGCATCCTCTTCAGGTGCTGTCATTTACCATCCGTCACCAGACAGCACGACCACGGTTAGGCTTGTTGATGGGTTAAGCTCGTTATATTTCAACTATTTTAATATTTGTATCTGCGAATTATAACGACTGTCAAATTGGTTCGTATATATGCTTACGCCGCTACTCTATATAAGTTTAGTTTATCATGGATTAGAACCTCCTAGTCTAGTCAACAACTTCGTCTTCTAGTTGTGCTTTTTGGTTAGCAACTCACTAACACTAACGGAAAATAACCAAATTTTCAAATCAATCCAATGACAAAAAAAATCATGATCAAATAATAAAAAATAGCAAAACAATACCGATTTTGAAGTAATTATGAACACATAATGAAGTACAGCGTCTCATAATGAATAAAAACAGGGCAAGATAATTTTTACCGAAGATGCTTTTGAAATATTGCCAAAAATTATGCCGTTTTTCGAAAATTAGTATCATGTGCTACTAAATTAGCAATGCAACCAGTAAACCTCGATCAATAGTGTGAAGTGAAGAAAATATCGAAATAAAATATGTTTTTTAACATTAAAAAATATCTTGGCGTTATTTACAAGCAACGAAATAACGAATCAAAGATGAAATGTGACGATAATGAAATCTTCTTGCCAACACCAGTTAGACTTGTGCGACTGCGAATAAGCTCGGAACACATTCCATATTCAGGCACTGATTATCGCAACAGGCCTATGACATGTGAATGGTATTCGACTCAAACCATTACCCATCCGTAGCAAGCAGCTGAAACGATTGAAACAAGAATTTGAAGATGAACTTGAAGAAACCTCAAAAAAATTATGGAAAGCCTACGCTATAGTGACATGCGTTATAAATAAAACTTAAGTACTTCAGCGGGCTTTATTGTCATTCGACGATTCTTCCGACAGAAACCATCCGATCCCATTCGTGTGGGAGAGTGTTTGAGCTTTTTTTCAAGGTTTCTAGTTTATAGCGATGGGCACAGTTCAACAACATCGAATTTTGGGAGGATAACCCTTTGCGCCAGTGTGGATGTTTGACCAAGTAAAAATTTAATTATAGATATTAACATAACTTATGGCCCTACTCGTGATATCGCATTCCCGTTTGGTGCTTGTGAACTGAAGACCCCATGTAATTTAAAACTAAAGCCGTCATTTGCTAAATTTTGTGTATACTAACCAAAAAAGTCATTTAATTCCGCAAAAATGTAGCACACTAACTACACTGAGAATATCTTCAGCGCAAGGAAGAGTAGTGTTAGGGTTTTGATAAAAGTTCAATTTCGGGTCGGAGGTTGCCAACTATTCGCCGTCTCGTATTGTTCTCGTTTTTCTGTGAGAAGCATTTTTCTGATTTGTTCAAATCAGATGAATAGTCTGCGCACCTCTACCAACGGGTTGATAGCGTGTGTCAAACCCTAATGACCCGGGGTGGCGAAACCGTTGAAAAATTGACCTTCAAACGACACAATGACAGAAAGATCGATATTTATTCGCATATCAGCTTTGAAACTTTCGAAGCGAGTGTCGCATCTTTGGAATAAGTTCTATTTTCTTCGATACCCCGATGACACATCTTTCGAAGTTCCGTCACGATGGTAGGGTATTGTGCGAAGTGTAGGTACATTTTATCGAACGAAAAGCTCATGACGATATATGGCAAGAATGATAGCGGATGCGGGCAACAGGGATTTTTGAATTTTCCACGAGCTGCGGTTGCAGTTTTCGAAATGGAAATTTATTAAATTAGAATTTAGTAAATGAAAAAAAAGATGAATCCCAGGATTTAATTAGTCTGGCATGCAAACGGCTTCTGCAACCACCAAATGAATTTGAAAAATTACTGCCGTTGGCGCTACTGACCTGTAAAAAATGGAACCATTTCAACAGTTGCTAGCAAAGAAAAGCATAAACGACATTTTATGAGAAGGCCAAATGGGCAATTTGCGCAAGGATTTGGTGCAAATTAATGTCGCCTCGGATACATCGATTTCTTATACGATGCAAGGCTAGATGATTCAGCGCAAGCGTTTCCAATCCAGCCTTCCTCATCAAACTGACAGGAAGATAATATTACACAGTTTTTCCAAAACTTTTCTTGAATAAATAGTTAAATAATAATGATCGCTATAGTTTCCTTACCTTTATAAAATCTTTCAAACTATGGATTATAGTTTTGCAGTGTCCATAACAATTACTCTAATTGATTGTGGGGATATTGCTAATATGCATTTTAAGTCTTCAAAGCTATTTCTCGTTGCAAGGTGACGTAGTGTTATCG
Organism: Oxycera nigricornis; assembly: GCA_963942545.1. Taxonomy (NCBI): domain Eukaryota; kingdom Metazoa; phylum Arthropoda; class Insecta; order Diptera; family Stratiomyidae; genus Oxycera; species Oxycera nigricornis. The sequence goes on along the minus strand of OZ012663.1, from coordinate 63,877,545 downwards.
ACAACCGCTGACTTGGAGGAATAGCATCTCGCATTGTGCTGTTTTGTTTTTGAATAGCAGGCGTAACCATTTTAAGCAGCTCATCAAATGTTGCAGTGTCTAGTCGCACAAAATTCTGAAAATCTGTTGGTTCACTAATTCATTCAACTAATGTTCATGACTATATCGATTCCTTTCAGCGAACAACTATTTCATCCATCTGAATCTTTTCTTCGGGTTTCTCTTTTTTAAAGCAACAGTCAGTGCAATAACACCGCAACTAGATTCAATGTCACTCAACATATTCTTTACTCTAATCTATATGTTTCCTGCACAATATTCAAACGCCAACTAGAAATTGTACAATAATATTGCACTGTGTGGGGAATCAAGAAAAAATATTGTGCAATATTAATGTGCAATAATATTGATCGTTTATTGGCCGCTTAAGGCATAGTGAAGCTTGTGAATCCGTTGGAATCGCCCGGTTGTGGATGGTTGTCAGAAGGCTGCGGCTCTTCGTGCTGCTTCTGTTGCGCAGCGGCACGCTTTACGTCGTCACGGGTAACGACCATCGTATAGATCACGTTGGGGTCACCAATTATAAGAAGGTTATTTTTATTTAATTATTGATGATAAAAAATGGATGTGAGTTGTTTGGTGCATTTCAACCAATTAATCTATGATCATATATTTTCTGACAAACATACACAATTTTCGAAGCAACCATTTTTTATGAACACGGCACTACATACATACACCTCAGTAGCTGTAATTTTATGAAGTGCCATGAACTAAGTGTTGAGTGGGGACGCTTGTATTTATATATATGTATATGCGTGCTATATATATATATGTATATATATATAGCACGACGTTGCCAAAAAATCTTTTTGCTCTACTTTTCCTTTTTGCTCTCGGTAAATGAATTATCTCAGTTTTTGAGTCGCCCTAGCTATGATCGTGTAGACAAGATGATAGCCTCTGTCGCACTACATCATCGCGCCTGACCAGATTGTTGAGACGGTAGTAAAAATTAACGTCTATTGCCTCCATGAAAACCGCGCAAACCATGACATTTATTAAAATACGCTACCGGAAGCTGGTTTCAAATCGATTAGTTCAGTGTCAGTCATGGTATCGCAATATTGGCGATAGTTATCTCATGACGTGTGAACAACGCATTTCATGATTTAAATTTATTTCTTTTATTGCTTTATCGATATTATCTCCTTGTAAACCAACCAAATGTGTCAGTAAAAGCTTTTTATAGCGTTGCTTTGTCAAATTTATATCATTCTGGTCCATTGGCTGTAGTAGCGCAGTGCAATTGGGTGGCATGCACATAACGGTTATAAGTCCATCGTTACTACAAAGCCCATCACTCTTAGCATGGCATGGCGCGTTGTCAATCAAAAGAAGGGCCTTTATCGACAAATTTTTCGATTCAAGGAATTGTTTCACTTCAGGAACGAATATGTCATGAAACCATTCTTCAAAAAGAGCACAAGTCATCCAGGCGGATTTATTTCCCTTATAAACCACTGGAATGGACGGCATTGACCTCAGTGCTTTAGGACGCAAAGATTTCCCAATAATCATCGGCTTGATTTTGTGTTCTCCAGATGCGTTGGTACATGCCACGAACGTTATCCTCTCCTTCGAAGACTTTCGGCCAGGTGCTGATGCCTCTTGAAGAGTCACATAAGTTTTGTTGGGGAGTAACTTCCAAAAGACGGAGCTTTCGTCAGCGTTGTAAATTTGATGCTCTATTAATTTGTATGTACGAATATTATCCCGAAATTTGCGAAGAAACGGTCTTATCGCATCCTTGTTATTCGAAAGTTTCTCGCCACAAATTTTTAAAATGCGTATCCCGTATCGTTTTTTGAAATTGCAGAATGAATCATTGCTCGCATTGAAGACGCTACTGTTTTCTTTAATTTGGGCATGGAGTTGAATAGCCTTTCCCTTCAACAAGTTTGCGGAAATCGGTAGGTTATTCAACGTTTGATTTTTAAACCATTTGTACAATGCTGCCTGCATTTTGGGATGTTCTGGATCACGCAGCCTTTTTATGTTCCCAATTTTAACTTCCATACACTTGACACGCTCTGGGATTCTTTCCTCACTTTTCTTTATTTTAGATACAGTGGTTTTGTTTATTTTGAACTTTTCGGCAAGTTTTTTATATGCAACACCAGTTTTTATTGAATCCAAGATATCAATTTTATCTATCAATTGCAATGTATGCCTTGAAGCAGGAGCCATTTTCAAGAAACTGTAAATGGTTTCCACACATTTATCTAACGTGTAATGTAAACAAATTCTTACCTAATTTGTTCCGATGGAAATTTCGAGCAGATCACAACCAACACTAACTGCAGCTTACAGAATGACATATGCACGTGTGCTGCCCATTTAAGGAAGAATTAGCAATTCTAGGAAAACAAATGAAAACATAGTTTTCATTCACTTCAGAAGATGCTTCACATAGAGTTGCCTTTATCGAGTTCATTATTAGGAGGAGTTGCTTATACAGAGTCAACAATGTTGAGGTTGTTTGTGTTGCTTATATCAAGGAGTTGCCATTACCGAGTGTTGCCTTAACAAGGTTGTACTGTATTATGATGCTCCTGGCCTGATAAAACTATCATCGTGGAAATAACCCTTCCGTCTTTCTACTTTTTGATTCCCTGCTACAATGGCTAATGTATATTGTTATTCACCTGAAGAGTGGATCTCTCGACCAACCTCAAGTTTTATGAAAAATAAGATCATGGAACTCATTCTTTTCTCTTAATTTTTCGCGTTCGTATATTCCTAAAAAGATCGATATTTTTATGATGCAGTACATCGCAACTTTTTGCATCGATATTTTATGATGCATCGAAAACTTGACATCGATATAAACATCAAATATTTTTGTATTTGATGACATCTATCTATTTATAAATATGTAAAGTGTGTTTTCACGTTTGTTCTCTGACTAAAAGTATTATAAAATAAGATTAAAAGATAAAATTCAATGATAAAGAACGCAATTTTTGTTTATTATAACAGTTTTACTCTACATATTTTTGAAAGCTTTGTAAAATAAAAGTTAATGCAATTTCATCCTTTATTAATGTTAATCTACAGCTCATTTTTGTGTATTCACAAACTAAAAGCACACATATCGATGTACTAAATGCCAATTTTCCTTTATTTTCCAGTAAGTGAAGTCTCGACTGTAAAAATATTGTATGTAATATGGATACCTATACAATTCAAGTTGAAAGTTATAAATAAAAGTGAAAAACTTAATGTTAAGCGTTCAAATATTGAATTGCTACTTACTGTATGCGTGCTTTTAGCTTGTGGACATCCAATTATTGTTATTTGAACCATTGATACAGTACAGTACATTTCATGTTGAATTTTACACATTAATTCACAACTTTGAAATTGATAAACATATTATATAGCTACCTGTACCAAATACAATGTTTGTATAGTCGAGAGTTTATTAGAAAAGACCGCCATTGGTCTGTAAAACAAAACCCTCGCAATTAATATTAATCCATATCAAATGCCATTTAAGTTCAAAGAAAATGAGGTTAGTGAGACTAATATGAAAAAATTGCCATTATATTTCACGAAGTCAACATTGGAGCTTAAGCTGACTACACCTAAGGTGAACGTTAACGTGAAAGAAATAATTTGCTTTCATTTCTACCTTTATTTTTTCTCGTATATATCGACCCAGTCAATAAAGAATCAAAAGTTTGCAAATTCCACCCGTAAGTTGGATTCAAAACTATTCTATTTATTAATTTTTAAATTACCAATCATTTTACATATTCCACTGTGAACTGTCAATGAAACATCGGCGACTTACAAGTCAAGTAAGTTTTAAAGTTGGGAAGAATCTAATTTCGTTGCAATATGTGTATTGTGGAATTAATGCTACACACTTTGACGAAGCAGTTGTACCTTAAGTAGAATAACGTGGAGTCCATACTCTCGGCCGTTATTTCTAAATTGCCTGTGTCGCAACGGTAACATATGCGATGTAGGTTGTTTTCTCACCACACTGTTAGGAACAGCGTCACAAGTATGAAAGACGATGAAACAATAATTGAGTTCTTTATTCGAAAATATTGATCTTCTATATAATTTCTAATTGTTATTTACTTACCTGACTCTATGTACAAAATTTATTATATCTGAACTGCAATTGTACTAACTGATCCATTTCTTACATTAATTTCAATATCTCCACGGTCACGACGCAATACAACCACTTGCGGCATTGCATACGAAATCAAAAATTAAAAAATGTTTACTCGTTATTCATCATATAAAAACACATATAAAATAATCACTTGATTGCTCGCTCAAATATAGAGATTCCTGGTTCCTTTCTCAAGTATCTAGTGAGTCGACCACAGTGTCAAATTTCGGCACATTTGTATATGCAACATTGATAACGAACTTTGAAGTATTATCGCATAAGGATAGATAATCAAATGGTGACAAAATTTTTATGATTGTAAAATATGGACGCGTGGTTTATGGTTTTTATGTTTTTTTTTCGATAATTGGTTGGTTAGTTGTAGTGGCAGCCCTTTTTGTCGAAAGGTGGCTCTATATAATACAGCTTGAAACATAGCTTGACGGAGGCTAATGGATGGGCGACTTGGGGTGTTAGTGTGCAGCCCTGAAGCTCAGTGCCAGCTCTCGCTAGGGCATCAGCTTCGCAGTTCCCAGGTATATCACTATGACCCGGCACTCAGCAAAGAATCATTTCACAGTGAAGCGACATCGCGTTCAGTTGTGTGCGATATTCCATTACAATTCTGGATGGAATATACACGTTGGATAATGATTGAATAGCAGCTTGACTGTCAAAGAAAATGTTGAGGTCTTTTATGAAAATTTTCTGATTTCTCAACCAGTCCACTGACTTATGTATTGCGATGACCTCTACCTGAAAAACACTGCAGTGATCTGGTAGCCGAAAGGATTGTTTCTAGCCTAGCTGTTCGGTGAAAACGCCACAGTCGACTTATTCAGTGTAGATGTCGACCGATTCCTGTATCCTACTTCTTTCCATAACCCAGTCATCTCTGCTAGGAATGACTGACTTGAAACAATGGTGGAAACAGGGAATCGGAGAAGTGAGGTCTACTTTCCCTGGCGTCGGTCCATCCCTCCGTAGTATGGTGGAGTAACCAATGTTTCCCTCATGCCAGAAATTTAAAGCTTTCAATCGAATCGCAGAACACTTGGCATGCTGTCTCGTAAAGAGGTCCGTCGGGAGCCAATCTAATAGCATAAACATTGCCCTTGTCGGGGTAGTGCGTATAGCCCCGGTGATTGCAATAGCTGCAATCCTCCTGACCCTGTTTAGCATGTTCGCGTTTGATGTTTTTGCCATCGCTGGCCACCAAATAACCGCGGATCAGAAGGATCGGTTCCACTATCGCTGTATAGAGCCATGATAAAATTGTGGGTTTCAGTCCCCACGTTTTTTTCCCATAATTAAGTAGATTAAAATGTGAGTCACATTATAATAAGTATGTAGGTTAAGATTATGATAAGTATAGCGGTTAAGATTTTTATAAATATGTACATTAAAAAATGCCGTTAAGTGTAGTGCAAAAACACTACATTCAAAAATTATTTTGAAATTAATTTATGGAAACAAATCGTAGATGTTTGGATTCTATATTGATTAAGTCGACATAACTATATGAGAAAAAATAAAGAATGTAAAAGATATGAGCAAAATCATCAGAAGTTTAGCTAGCATAGTCGGCATTTTGCTTTGAAAATGTACCATCTGATCTCGAAATGTTTACACGGATCGACAATTTATAATCGTTTAAAGGTAATCTTCAATATTTAATTATTTCTTTTGTTGAGACTTGAAAACATATTTGTTTTTCAACTGTCCTTTCTGACCTTATGATTGGAGTCAAATGTTTTGTAATAACATAACATATACCAAACATGTGCATTAATATTTTATTTAGTCGGGGCAAATGATTAAACATTTATACAATTTTGAACTTTAAAAATAAGTTCAACAAAGTTCTAGCCTAATCTTCGTTTATGTTGTGAACTTAATAGTCTAGTACAGAAAAAAAATAATAAAAATGTAATGTACCTTGCATCATTAAAGTATACATACTGAAAAATAAGAAATTGTGCCAAATAGTACAATATGTAGAATTTATTATGTTAGATTTATAGATATTTCCGAAGAAGAATTTAAACTTTTACTTATCTATTTTTTAATTTCAGATGGAATAGCTCTAAGGGACGAAAGCCAGAATCATTTTCGAAAATCGAAAACTATAAAAAATTATGCAAAGATTCGTATGACCAATCAAACCTAAACTTAGTCTGCCTAAACGTTGAAGATAACATGTCCAAATTGTTCAACAGTACACAATGCTATGACAAAACACCAGCACCAACTAAAATTTGTCAATTTCATAGCACCAGTAACATCGCAGCTATGTCTACTGATCATACCGCTAACAGCCAATACAAAAGTGCGTCATATCCGAGTTTTTCGAGTGGATTTCTTTTATCTGGAAAATTGTTAAATGATGATCGAAAGTTGCCGAGAAATTATAATAAACTTCGCAAACAAAAAAAGTCCCTCGCTAACATAACAGTCTTTTCTCATTTACAAAATTCGCTTTCGAAGCAACATAATGAACAAAAATCTTTAGACATCTTTGTTACGAACAAGCTAAACGATTCGCCAACATCAATTGCTCATTCATATGTAACGTCGTTTTCAAAAAGTGAAACAGAAAATATATTTCGTAACTCCGCCCAAATGCAAATCATCTCACCCAAAAAAAGCAGTGTAAAAAGTAACACATCAAGTGAAGAGGATGCAATTAAACTTTCAAGTTCAAAAACAAATGTCCCTCTCATAGATATTAACAGAAGTTTAGAATTTTTATGCCTTCAAATGACTGAACAAGCTATGAATTGATATTATAAAACATCATTTAATAATCAATACCGAAAGTGAATAATAGTGTCATTGATTTTCAGACGTAGTCAGCAAAATTTATGTTTTATTCAAAGTGGCTTTATGCTCAGTGTCATTGATTTTCAGACGTAGTCAGCAAAATTTATATTTTATTCAAAGTGGCTTTATGCTCCTTGAAATGATTTTCATTCCAATAATTAATTTATTTTTTGAATTTTGGGACAAATAAAGGTAACTTTATAAAGAGAAATCTGCTGTTTTAACAGTGCTATTTAATTTCATATTTGGAATACGCATTTATTTAGTTTTACGCAGCTTCGATTTCGTATAAATAGAAGAAAAATCAAAAAAAAACTTTACTTTGATGAGAATAGAAAATCTACAAAACTCCAACTGTGCGCACCTGACGATTTCTTTTAAAAAACTCTTCAATCTGCAGCTAAATTTCGTCACGGAGGAAGGTATCGATATGTTGATCAACCCTTGCTTTTCGGGGTGTCCGATTTTCATTGTCTAAAACCGCGTCTTCCATCTATTTTCTATGAATTGTCAATTTTAGGTTGATTGAATAATACTTCTCAGAGGGTGTTTTTTAGAGGTACAGAACTTCCAATAAGGATATCTGTAATTGTAGCTATGAAATTTCTCTGTAATTTTGCATCATGTTTAATTTACTTTGGTAAATTGCCACCCAAAGACTTGCATCCGAGCGTCCCGAAATAATGGAAATTTATTTCCGAAATTTACGTTCTGCGCACCAAACTTGTAGAGCACTTGGTTCAATTTATCGTGCTCATAATCGTCCATCTGAGCAGCTCATACGCAATGCAATGTAAAGATTTATGTCCAACACGAGCTCGCACATTACGTACCGAGGCAGCTATCGCTGTTGTAAAGGGTAATGTGGCGGAGAATCCAAATTTATCGGTTCGACGCCGTTCTCAACAACTTGGCCTCTGTCCGTCCACTACGAGGAAAATGTTGATGAAATGTCTTGGACTAAAGCCCTGTAAGATCCAACAAGTGCAGCAATTGAAGCGATTAGACCATCGTTTGCATCGTACGTTCGGTGAATGGGTTGAAAATTGGCTGAAAGTTGTACCGTATTTTTACCGTCAAATCATTTTCAGCGGAGGCTTACTTCTGGCGTGATGGGTTCGTAAGCAAAATTGTCATCTTTGGTGTGACGATAATCCTCAAGAGATTTGGAAGCCCCATTACATCCCGAAAAGTTACTGTATGATGCGGTTTGCTTTCAAATTTGAAGACTGAACCAACGTTACCGTTAATGACGATCGATACCGAAAAATAAATCTAGTCTTTTTATTCTCAATATCAGTGTCAATCGACTTAGAAATCAATATGAGCGATATAACCTAATCCATAAGTTAAGAACCCTTAAGGTTTAATTTAGGTCAACATATATCTTTATAATCAATCGTTCACTTTGATTCTGTAGAGCTAATTGTGATTACTTCATGGTTTGTTCATGCAAGAAGTAATTTTTAATCTCGTTTTAATTGTACTTGGGTTGGTTGTGTCTTTTTTTAAACCGCTTTGTTTATGGGATCTTCTTTGAGGCGTTCATTTGTAGCACCTGTGATAAGTACACTCGCTCTCAACTAAAGGTGATGAAGTTTTTGTTTATACACAGACATACGGCAATGATCTCATGAAAAAACATATTTCAGTCATAATTAATACAACTATTTTCCCTTAGTATTCATAACAATCTGGGTGTAATTCCTTGTGCTTATGGTAGAAAAACTGAAAATTTAATACAAGACAGTAAATTATTCACCGGCGGGCAAAATCGAACCGTCACCTCCTCGTGGTGCCCGCTGGATACCCAACTAACGACGGTAGTGGCGAGTGTGGGACGCCATATTCCTGCTTACCAGCGTGGGGCTAGCAACCCTGCCTGGCATTACCCAATTGCTACGAACCCTGAAACACGGCCTCGGATTGGATTGGATAAACGGCAACGAAAAACGGACTACACTTTTGGATCTTGGAACGTTCGAACACTCAATACAACAGGATAACTGCGAGAACTTTTCAAGGAAGCCTCGACATACAATATTAACATCCTGGCGGTCCAAGCAACGAAATGGCTTGGCAATGAAATAAGTGACTTAAGATCGCATTCAATATTCACAAGCGGCAAACCAACCGGAAACAAGGAATTTGGAGTCGCCTTCGTTGTAGCATCTTCATTTAAACATCTCATAACTGACTTCAAACCGGTGAATGAACGATTATGTGCGATCCGTATGAAAATGAAGTTCTTTAATGTATGGCTAATCAACTGTCATGCTCCAACTGAAGAGAAAGAAGAAATCGTCAAAGACGAATTCTACAACATCCTAGAAAGGACATACGATTCACTACCCTCAAATGATATCAAAATCCTACTAGGGGACTTTAACGCTAAAGTTGGACGAGAAGAAACTCACAGAGGGACAACGGGAGGGCATAGTCTCCATGAAAGTACCAACAACAATGGTCAGCGACTAGTTGATTTTGCGACCAGCAAAAACATGGTGATAAGCTCTACCTACTTCCAACACCGCGACATCCACAAACAAACTTGGATGTCACCCGATGGACGAACCTTCAACCAGATCGATCACTTCGTCATCGAAAAAAGAGCTGCTACAAGTGTGCTTGACGTTAGATCATACCGTGGTGCTAACTGCGGCTCAGACCACTATCTCGTCAAGGCAAAATATCGCTCCCGCATAACAAGATGCACCACCAAGAAAAAGAGCAGGACTCCTAAGTTCAAGGTGGAGTGTCTGAAAAACGAAAGAGTAGCAGCAACTTACCAAGCGAAACTGACGAATTACCTTGTCAATACACCGCCGGCAGATCCGGACACATCACTTTAACAAATGTGGTCGCAGCTTAAAGAAGGCGTAACATCAATAGCGGAAGAAACCGTAGAAAGACAAACGACGTCGAAAAGAAACGATTGGCTCGACAAAGAATGTGAAGATGCTCTCAAAAGTAAAAAAGAAGCCTATTTACAATACATTGAAAGACCGACAAGAGCCAAGAAGCAAAAATATGACGAGCTAAGACGGTTAGCTAAACAAATAGTCAGACGCAAGCGTAGAACCTATAACAACCAGACTATCCAAAGGATCAATGACGATATGTGCAGAAACGACACACGGGACGCTTATGCAGCATTGAAGCGACTTAGACAAGGCTACAAGCCGCAATCAAGCCTATGTAGAGACAAGCAGGGAAATATTTTAAGCGACCCAGACGACATCAATCACAGGTGGACTGAATATTTTTCTGAGCTACTAAATCCATCATCAGTAACTACATCCCTGCCAATAACGATTCCTGAAGATGCTGACATATGCAGTCCATCTTCGTCAATACCATCTATTGAAGAGGTGCAAGCAGCTATACAACAGCAAAAACCAAATAAAGCACCCGGAATCGACAATTTACCAGCAGATCTCCTTCAAAAAGGTGGACCAATACTAACACACCGCCTCCACCAGATCATCTCCAAGGCATGGGTCGATGAAAAATTACCTGATGATTGGCGGACGGCCATCATATGTCCCATACATAAGAAAGGAGATAAGCTTAGATGTGACAACTACAGAGGCATCTCACTGCTGTGTACGTCCTACAAGATCCTGACCAAAATTATTGTAAAAAGATTGACACCGTACACTTCCACAATAATTGGCGAATACCAAGGCGGATTCAGATTCGGTATGTCGACGATAGATCAACTATTCTCAGTAAAACAGGTGCTGGAAAAGTGCTGGGAATACAATATTGACGTGCACCAGGTCTTCGTAGACTTCCAACAAGCATACGATAGTATAGATCGAAATATACTATATAAAATAATGCTTGATTTTGGGATACCTATCAAACTAATACGAATGACCAGACTAACGATGACCGACACACGATCTAAAGTCAGATGTCAAGGCGATCTGACTCAAAGCTTCGACACCAGCTCAGGTCTTAAACAGGGTGATGGCCTCGCCCCCATACTCTTCAATTTGGCCCTAGAGTATGTCATCAGGAAGATTAAAGTAGACAATGCGGGAACGCTACTCTTTAAGTCTACTCAAATAGTAGCGTACGCCGATGACATCAACGTCATGGCCCGACCTCTATCTCGTGCCAAAGAAGCGTTTACTGAGCTGGAGTCAGCGGCTAGGCAAGTCGGCCTAAGGGTCAATGTGAACAAAACCAAATATATGACCCAGTCAAGGAAAAAGACGCCAAATAGACAAAACATGACGCTAACTAACTACAGTGTGGAAAGCGTTAACTCCTTTATTTATCTTGGTGTCAACCTCGCCAAAGACGGGAATGAAAAGGACGAAATTGAACGGCGAATTGGTCTAGCCAATAAAATATATTTTTCAGTCCTCTCGGTGATTAAAAGTAACAAAGTGCACCGAAAAAAATAAGCTGCGCGTCTATGAAACGATCATCCGTCCTGTATTGATTTACGGATGTGAAACATGGACTTTGACTCAAGCCTCAGAAAAAAGGATTGACGTCTTCGAACGCCGCATTTTGAGACGTATTCTGGGGCCCGTGAAGGATGGACCGGACTGGCGAATCCGGTACAACCATGAGTTGTACGCTCTTTATGACGAGCCACCGGTATCGATTCTGACGAAACTGCTACGACTTCAGTGGGCTGGCCATGTGGAGCGTATGGATGACCGGCGAATTCCCAAGCGCTCCATGAAAGGCCGAGCAACAGGAAGCCGCCCACCAGGAAAACCACGCAAACGATGGGAGGATGCAGTTGACAACGACAGCGAATCCTTGCTGGGATTCGCTAATTGGAGGACGCGGTCGCTGGACCGAGACAGTTGGAGGCAGTGTCTTCGGGAGGCCAAGGCTCGATTTGGGCTGGTGCGCCATTGATGATGATGAAATTATTCACCCCTGAAACTCGTACATGCATGCGCCAATGACAGTACCCTGCATAGAAAGTATATTATTTGCACCTGCCGAAACCTTGGCAAACGTTCTCACCCAAACATAAAATAAATTTGGAAAATTTCAACATAAAGTGTTTCAAGCGATATTTTTGCTGAACCATGTTACCATGTTGTCCTTTCAGTTTTTCAAGCCAACCCGAACTTTCTTCTTCATTTAATTTCTACTTGTTTTTCTTTTGTTTTGAGCAATCCGGATACTACTACTACTGTATTTCCATACGCCTTGGTCAAAAGAAGTTCGACTTCAATTTATGATACAGTAAAGCTCGCTTAAGTGCATTATGAAAAGTTTCCATATTTTTACTGCACTTATCCGAAATGGGCACTTAACCGTTTTCGGCTATATGCACTGATGAGGCATTTATGCGAAATCTTTTAAATGACTCAAAATAGGCAGTTATCCAAAGTGTTTACATTTTCTGCGAAACAATAGCTTTATAAAATTTAAAGAAAACATATAATCTTCATCTTATTAATTTTTATTGAGAATAAAACGACGCTATGCTTTAAGACAGAAATGTGAAAAAAAAACCTTTTCTGCTTTTCGATCAATTTAAACAGGAATTTGCAAAGTTAAATAAAAGATGAATTCTTACAATGATTTAAAATAATCCGTAAGCTTGGTCTGCGTTAAATTTTTTTGTTGGGTTTCAAACATTTTTTTTCTATGTCTTCTAATTGAAAACTATCTATATTTTTTCGATGGAAGAAAAGTCTTAAGGTATGAAGTGCTGCCAAAGCATCTTTAAAGATTGGTTCTTTTATCAGCATCAGCGTTTTGGAGAATACACCTTCATCGCTACTTTCATCCGTAACGATTTGATTTTGATTCTGAATTTCGGCTGTTATTTCACAATCTGTGAGAAATTTGTGGCATTGCAAATCGTTATCGAAATTGACGTATTCTCGGAAGTCTGAGTTTTCTAACAAAGTTTCTCCAAAACCCCTTAGCGTTTCACAATTAGACTCTTCATTGGATCCAGCATTTGTTGGCACGAATCCTGCCTGTAATTCAAAATCAAAGAATTCTCCAGAAATACTAAGCGTCTAATTTGAAGTTTTGTACCTTTGCAAAACAATTCATAATTGTTTGATTTTTTACCAACCACCAAGCACGTATTACATAAAGCATTGTATCGTACAATGTAATCGATTTGATGAAGAGTTGTATGGAAATTTCTCTTTCAATTGCAAGAATTTGTTTTCGCAGTAATATTTGTCTAAAATAGGTTTTAAAAGATTTAATGAAACCCTGGTCTAACGGCTGCAATTTCGCAGTGGTATTTGGCGGGAGAAAGTGAATTGCAATATTGTCTAGTTCCACGTTGATTCGGTGAAATGAAGCGTTGTCAACAAGCAACGTTATTTTTCTATTCGCTGCTTTCGTTTCGTCATCGAGCTCTAACAAAATTTTATTCCAAATTTCTGTCGTCATCCAGGCGTTTTTATTAGCATAGTACGGAAGTTGTATATTTTTTCCTTTAAAGCATCGAGGGTTTTTCGAAGATCCGATCACGAAAACTTTTTTAAATATTCTAGTGGCGTTGCAAAGAAAGAGGAGTGTTATTTGTTTTTTTTTTTTGAGATTTCAATTCAGTTAGATTGTCTCCTTTGTAGGCTAGGGTACCTTTCGGCAACGCCTTATAAAATAAACCACTTTCATCAGCGTTGAAAATGTTGGCGATAAATCGTTTTTCCAAAATCGTTGGCAAAGTGTGTTGTAAAAAGTTTTGAGCACTTTTCTGGTTGACCTCTTGACCTTCCCGGTGGATTTTTACAAATTTTATATTTTCCCTTTTTTGCCAACGATAAAGCCACCTAGTCGAAGGGTTAAAATCAGATTTCATTTTTATAGCCAATTCTGTAGCTTTATTTAGCAGAAGAGGTCCATTTAAAACAGCGTTTTGACTTCGGCATTGATCAAACCAGATATTAAGTGCTTTTTCTACGTTTTGGTGTGAACCACTTCTTTGACGTTTAATTTTCGAGTTTTTGGACGCAATTTGCCTGATTTTTTATTCTTGTTTTAGCATTTTATTAATCGTGGTTGAAATGAAGTTCTTTAATGTATGGCTAATCAACTGTCATGCTCCAACTGAAGAGAAAGAAGAAATCGTCAAAGACGAATTCTACAACATCCTAGAAAGGACATACGATTCACTACCCTCAAATGATATCAAAATCCTACTAGGGGACTTTAACGCTAAAGTTGGACGAGAAGAAACTCACAGAGGGACAACGGGAGGGCATAGTCTCCATGAAAGTACCAACAACAATGGTCAGCGACTAGTTGATTTTGCGACCAGCAAAAACATGGTGATAAGCTCTACCTACTTCCAACACCGCGACATCCACAAACAAACTTGGATGTCACCCGATGGACGAACCTTCAACCAGATCGATCACTTCGTCATCGAAAAAAGAGCTGCTACAAGTGTGCTTGACGTTAGATCATACCGTGGTGCTAACTGCGGCTCAGACCACTATCTCGTCAAGGCAAAATATCGCTGCCGCATAACAAGATGCACCACCAAGAAAAAGAGCAGGACTCCTAAGTTCAAGGTGGAGTGTCTGAAAAACGAAAGAGTAGCAGCAACTTACCAAGCGAAACTGACGAATTACCTTGTCAATACACCGCCGGCAGATCCGGACACATCACTTTAACAAATGTGGTCGCAGCTTAAAGAAGGCGTAACATCAATAGCGGAAGAAACCGTAGGAAGACAAACGACGTCGAAAAGAAACGATTGGCTCGACAAAGAATGTGAAGATGCTCTCAAAAGTAAAAAAGAAGCCTATTTACAATACATTGAAAGACCGACAAGAGCCAAGAAGCAAAAATATGACGAGCTAAGACGGTTAGCTAAACAAATAGTCAGACGCAAGCGTAGAACCTATAACAACCAGACTATCCAAAGGATCAATGACGATATGTGCAGAAACGACACACGGGACGCTTATGCAGCATTGAAGCGACTTAGACAAGGCTACAAGCCGCAATCAAGCCTATGTAGAGACAAGCAGGGAAATATTTTAAGCGACCCAGACGACATCAATCACAGGTGGACTGAATATTTTTCTGAGCTACTAAATCCATCATCAGTAACTACATCCCTGCCAATAACGATTCCTGAAGATGCTGACATATGCAGTCCATCTTCGTCAATACCATCTATTGAAGAGGTGCAAGCAGCCATACAACAGCAAAAACCAAATAAAGCACCCGGAATCGACAATTTACCAGCAGATCTCCTTCAAAAAGGTGGACCAATACTAACACACCGCCTCCACCAGATCATCTCCAAGGCATGGGTCGATGAAAAATTACCTGATGATTGGCGGACGGCCATCATATGTCCCATACATAAGAAAGGAGATAAGCTTAGATGTGACAACTACAGAGGCATCTCACTGCTGTGTAAGTCCTACAAGATCCTGACCAAAATTATTGTAAAAAGATTGACACCGTACACTTCCACAATAATTGGCGAATACCAAGGCGGATTCAGATTCGGTATGTCGACGATAGATCAACTATTCTCAGTAAAACAGGTGCTGGAAAAGTGCTGGGAATACAATATTGACGTGCACCAGGTCTTCGTAGACTTCCAACAAGCATACGATAGTATAGATCGAAATATACTATATAAAATAATGCTTGATTTTGGGATACCTATCAAACTAATACGAATGACCAGACTAACGATGACCGACACACGATCTAAAGTCAGATGTCAAGGGAATCTGACTCAAAGCTTCGACACCAGCTCAGGTCTTAAACAGGGTGATGGCCTCGCCCCCATACTCTTCAATTTGGCCCTAGAGTATGTCATCAGGAAGATTAAAGTAGACAATGCGGGAACGCTACTCTTTAAGTCTACTCAAATAGTAGCGTACTCCGATGACATCAACGTCATGGCCCGACCTCTATCTCGTGCCAAAGAAGCGTTTACTGAGCTGGAGTCAGCGGCTAGGCAAGTCGGCCTAAGGGTCAATGTGAACAAAACCAAATATATGACCCAGTCAAGGAAAAAGACGCCAAATAGACAAAACATGACGCTAACTAACTACAGTGTGGAAAGCGTTAACTCCTTTATTTATCTTGGTGTCAACCTCGCCAAAGACGGGAATGAAAAGGACGAAATTGAACGGCGAATTGGTCTAGCCAATAAAATATATTTTTCAGTCCTCTCGGTGATTAAAAGTAACAAAGTGCACCGAAAAAAATAAGCTGCGCGTCTATGAAACGATCATCCGTCCTGTATTGATTTACGGATGTGAAACATGGACTTTGACTCAAGCCTCAGAAAAAAGGATTGACGTCTTCGAACGCCGCATTTTGAGACGTATTCTGGGGCCCGTGAAGGACGGACCGGACTGGCGAATCCGGTACAACCATGAGTTGTACGCTCTTTATGACGAGCCACTGGTATCGATTCTGACGAAACTGCTACGACTTCAGTGGGCTGGCCATGTGGAGCGTATGGATGACCGGCGAATTCCCAAGCGCTCCATGAAAGGCCGAGCAACAGGAAGCCGCCCACCAGGAAAACCACGCAAACGATGGGAGGATGCAGTTGACAATGACAGCGAATCCTTGCTGGGATTCGCTAATTGGAGGACGCGGTCGCTGGACCGAGACAGTTGGAGGCAGTGTCTTCGGGAGGCCAAGGCTCGATTTGGGCTGGTGCGCCATTGATGATGATGAAATTATTCACCCCTGAAACTCGTACATGCATGCGCCAATGACAGTACCCTGCATAGAAAGTATATTATTTGCACCTGCCGAAACCTTGGCAAACGTTCTCACCCAAACATAAAATAAATTTGGAAAATTTCAACATAAAGTGTTTCAAGCGATATTTTTGCTGAACCATGTTACCATGTTGTCCTTTCAGTTTTTCAAGCCAACCCGAACTTTCTTCTTCATTTAATTTCTACTTGTTTTTCTTTTGTTTTGAGCAATCCGGATACTACTACTACTGTATTTCCATACGCCTTGGTCAATAGAAGTTCGACTTCAATTTATGATACAGTAAAGCTCGCTTAAGTGCATTATGAAAAGTTTCCATATTTTTACTGCACTTATCCGAAATGGGCACTTAACCGTTTTCGGCTATATGCACTGATGAGGCATTTATGCGAAATCTTTTAAATGACTCAAAATAGGCAGTTATCCAAAGTGTTTACATTTTCTGCGAAACAATAGCTTTATAAAATTTAAAGAAAACATATCATCTTCATCTTATTAATTTTTATTGAGAATAAAACGACGCTATGCTTTAAGACAGAAATGTGAAAAAAAAACCTTTTCTGCTTTTCGATCAATTTAAACATGAATTTGCAAAGTTAAATAAAAGATGAATTCTTACAATGATTTAAAATAATCCGTAAGCTTGGTCTGCGTTAAATTTTTTTGTTGGGTTTCAAACATTTTTTTTCTATGTCTTCTAATTGAAAACTATCTATATTTTTTCGATGGAAGAAAAGTCTTAAGGTATGAAGTGCTGCCAAAGCATCTTTAAAGATTGGTTCTTTTATCAGCATCAGCGTTTTGGAGAATACACCTTCATCGCTACTTTCATCCGTAACGATTTGATTTTGATTCTGAATTTCGGCTGTTATTTCACAATCTGTGAGAAATTTGTGGCATTGCAAATCGTTATCGAAATTGACGTATTCTCGGAAGTCTGAGTTTTCTAACAAAGTTTCTCCAAAACCCCTTAGCGTTTCACAATTAGACTCTTCATTGGATCCAGCATTTGTTGGCACGAATCCTGCCTGTAATTCAAAATCAAAGAATTCTCCAGAAATACTAAGCGTCTAATTTGAAGTTTTGTACCTTTGCAAAACAATTCATAATTGTTTGATTTTTTACCAACCACCAAGCACGTATTACATAAAGCATTGTATCGTACAATGTAATCGATTTGATGAAGAGTTGTATGGAAATTTCTCTTTCAATTGCAAGAATTTGTTTTCGCAGTAATATTTGTCTAAAATAGGTTTTAAAAGATTTAATGACACCCTGGTCTAACGGCTGCAATTTCGCAGTGGTATTTGGCGGGAGAAAGTGAATTGCAATATTGTCTAGTTCCACGTTGATTCGGTGAAATGAAGCGTTGTCAACAAGCAACGTTATTTTTCTATTCGCTGCTTTCGTTTCGTCATCGAGCTCTAACAAAATTTTATTCCAAATTTCTGTCGTCATCCAGGCGTTTTTATTAGCATAGTACGGAAGTTGTATATTTTTTCCTTTAAAGCATCGAGGGTTTTTCGAAGATCCGATCACGAAAACTTTTTTAAATATTCTAGTGGCGTTGCAAAGAAAGAGGAGTGTTATTTGTTTTTTTTTTTGAGATTTCAATTCAGTTAGATTGTCTCCTTTGTAGGCTAGGGTACCTTTCGGCAACGCCTTATAAAATAAACCACTTTCATCAGCGTTGAAAATGTTGGCGATAAATCGTTTTTCCAAAATCGTTGGCAAAGTGTGTTGTAAAAAGTTTTGAGCACTTTTCTGGTTGACCTCTTGACCTTCCCGGTGGATTTTTACAAATTTTATATTTTCCCTTTTTTGCCAACGATAAAGCCACCTAGTCGAAGGGTTAAAATCAGATTTCATTTTTATAGCCAATTCTGTAGCTTTATTTAGCAGAAGAGGTCCATTTAAAACAGCGTTTTGACTTCGGCATTGATCAAACCAGATATTAAGTGCTTTTTCTACGTTTTGGTGTGAACCACTTCTTTGACGTTTAATTTTCGAGTTTTTGGACGCAATTTGCCTGATTTTTTATTCTTGTTTTAGCATTTTATTAATCGTGGTTGAAATGAAGTTCTTTAATGTATGGCTAATCAACTGTCATGCTCCAACTGAAGAGAAAGAAGAAATCGTCAAAGACGAATTCTACAACATCCTAGAAAGGACATACGATTCACTACCCTCAAATGATATCAAAATCCTACTAGGGGACTTTAACGCTAAAGTTGGACGAGAAGAAACTCACAGAGGGACAACGGGAGGGCATAGTCTCCATGAAAGTACCAACAACAATGGTCAACGACTAGTTGATTTTGCGACCAGCAAAAACATGGTGATAAGCTCTACCTACTTCCAACACCGCGACATCCACAAACAAACTTGGATGTCACCCGATGGACGAACCTTCAACCAGATCGATCACTTCGTCATCGAAAAAAGAGCTGCTACAAGTGTGCTTGACGTTAGATCATACCGTGGTGCTAACTGCGGCTCAGACCACTATCTCGTCAAGGCAAAATATCGCTGCCGCATAACAAGATGCACCACCAAGAAAAAGAGCAGGACTCCTAAGTTCAAGGTGGAGTGTCTGAAAAACGAAAGAGTAGCAGCAACTTACCAAGCGAAACTGACGAATTACCTTGTCAATACACCGCCGGCAGATCCGGACACATCACTTTAACAAATGTGGTCGCAGCTTAAAGAAGGCGTAACATCAATAGCGGAAGAAACCGTAGAAAGACAAACGACGTCGAAAAGAAACGATTGGCTCGACAAAGAATGTGAAGATGCTCTCAAAAGTAAAAAAGAAGCCTATTTACAATACATTGAAAGACCGACAAGAGCCAAGAAGCAAAAATATGACGAGCTAAGACGGTTAGCTAAACAAATAGTCAGACGCAAGCGTAGAACCTATAACAACCAGACTATCCAAAGGATCAATGACGATATGTGCAGAAACGACACACGGGACGCTTATGCAGCATTGAAGCGACTTAGACAAGGCTACAAGCCGCAATCAAGCCTATGTAGAGACAAGCAGGGAAATATTTTAAGCGACCCAGACGACATCAATCACAGGTGGACTGAATATTTTTCTGAGCTACTAAATCCATCATCAGTAACTACATCCCTGCCAATAACGATTCCTGAAGATGCTGACATATGCAGTCCATCTTCGTCAATACCATCTATTGAAGAGGTGCAAGCAGCCATACAACAGCAAAAACCAAATAAAGCACCCGGAATCGACAATTTACCAGCAGATCTCCTTCAAAAAGGTGGACCAATACTAACACACCGCCTCCACCAGATCATCTCCAAGGCATGGGTCGATGAAAAATTACCTGATGATTGGCGGACGGCCATCATATGTCCCATACATAAGAAAGGAGATAAGCTTAGATGTGACAACTACAGAGGCATCTCACTGCTGTGTAAGTCCTACAAGATCCTGACCAAAATTATTGTAAAAAGATTGACACCGTACACTTCCACAATAATTGGCGAATACCAAGGCGGATTCAGATTCGGTATGTCGACGATAGATCAACTATTCTCAGTAAAACAGGTGCTGGAAAAGTGCTGGGAATACAATATTGACGTGCACCAGGTCTTCGTAGACTTCCAACAAGCATACGATAGTATAGATCGAAATATACTATATAAAATAATGCTTGATTTTGGGATACCTATCAAACTAATACGAATGACCAGACTAACGATGACCGACACACGATCTAAAGTCAGATGTCAAGGGAATCTGACTCAAAGCTTCGACACCAGCTCAGGTCTTAAACAGGGTGATGGCCTCGCCCCCATACTCTTCAATTTGGCCCTAGAGTATGTCATCAGGAAGATTAAAGTAGACAATGCGGGAACGCTACTCTTTAAGTCTACTCAAATAGTAGCGTACTCCGATGACATCAACGTCATGGCCCGACCTCTATCTCGTGCCAAAGAAGCGTTTACTGAGCTGGAGTCAGCGGCTAGGCAAGTCGGCCTAAGGGTCAATGTGAACAAAACCAAATATATGACCCAGTCAAGGAAAAAGACGCCAAATAGACAAAACATGACGCTAACTAACTACAGTGTGGAAAGCGTTAACTCCTTTATTTATCTTGGTGTCAACCTCGCCAAAGACGGGAATGAAAAGGACGAAATTGAACGGCGAATTGGTCTAGCCAATAAAATATATTTTTCAGTCCTCTCGGTGATTAAAAGTAACAAAGTGCACCGAAAAAAATAAGCTGCGCGTCTATGAAACGATCATCCGTCCTGTATTGATTTACGGATGTGAAACATGGACTTTGACTCAAGCCTCAGAAAAAAGGATTGACGTCTTCGAACGCCGCATTTTGAGACGTATTCTGGGGCCCGTGAAGGACGGACCGGACTGGCGAATCCGGTACAACCATGAGTTGTACGCTCTTTATGACGAGCCACTGGTATCGATTCTGACGAAACTGCTACGACTTCAGTGGGCTGGCCATGTGGAGCGTATGGATGACCGGCGAATTCCCAAGCGCTCCATGAAAAGCCGAGCAACAGGAAGCCGCCCACCAGGAAAACCACGCAAACGATGGGAGGATGCAGTTGACAATGACAGCGAATCCTTGCTGGGATTCGCTAATTGGAGGACGCGGTCGCTGGACCGAGACAGTTGGAGGCAGTGTCTTCGGGAGGCCAAGGCTCGATTTGGGCTGGTGCGCCATTGATGATGATGAAATTATTCACCCCTGAAACTCGTACATGCATGCGCCAATGACAGTACCCTGCATAGAAAGTATATTATTTGCACCTGCCGAAACCTTGGCAAACGTTCTCACCCAAACATAAAATAAATTTGGAAAATTTCAACATAAAGTGTTTCAAGCGATATTTTTGCTGAACCATGTTACCATGTTGTCCTTTCAGTTTTTCAAGCCAACCCGAACTTTCTTCTTCATTTAATTTCTACTTGTTTTTCTTTTGTTTTGAGCAATCCGGATACTACTACTACTGTATTTCCATACGCCTTGGTCAATAGAAGTTCGACTTCAATTTATGATACAGTAAAGCTCGCTTAAGTGCATTATGAAAAGTTTCCATATTTTTACTGCACTTATCCGAAATGGGCACTTAACCGTTTTCGGCTATATGCACTGATGAGGCATTTATGCGAAATCTTTTAAATGACTCAAAATAGGCAGTTATCCAAAGTGTTTACATTTTCTGCGAAACAATAGCTTTATAAAATTTAAAGAAAACATATCATCTTCATCTTATTAATTTTTATTGAGAATAAAACGACGCTATGCTTTAAGACAGAAATGTGAAAAAAAACCTTTTCTGCTTTTCGATCAATTTAATTATGAATTTGCAAAGTTAAATAAAAGATGAATTCTTACAATGATTTAAAATAATCCGTAAGCTTGGTCTGCGTTAAATTTTTTTGTTGGGTTTCAAACATTTTTTTTCTATGTCTTCTAATTGAAAACTATCTATATTTTTTCGATGGAAGAAAAGTCTTAAGGTATGAAGTGCTGCCAAAGCATCTTTAAAGATTGGTTCTTTTATCAGCATCAGCGTTTTGGAGAATACACCTTCATCGCTACTTTCATCCGTAACGATTTGATTTTGATTCTGAATTTCGGCTGTTATTTCACAATCTGTGAGAAATTTGTGGCATTGCAAATCGTTATCGAAATTGACGTATTCTCGGAAGTCTGAGTTTTCTAACAAAGTTTCTCCAAAACCCCTTAGCGTTTCACAATTAGACTCTTCATTGGATCCAGCATTTGTTGGCACGAATCCTGCCTGTAATTCAAAATCAAAGAATTCTCCAGAAATACTAAGCGTCTAATTTGAAGTTTTGTACCTTTGCAAAACAATTCATAATTGTTTGATTTTTTACCAACCACCAAGCACGTATTACATAAAGCATTGTATCGTACAATGTAATCGATTTGATGAAGAGTTGTATGGAAATTTCTCTTTCAATTGCAAGAATTTGTTTTCGCAGTAATATTTGTCTAAAATAGGTTTTAAAAGATTTAATGACACCCTGGTCTAACGGCTGCAATTTCGCAGTGGTATTTGGCGGGAGAAAGTGAATTGCAATATTGTCTAGTTCCACGTTGATTCGGTGACATGAAGCGTTGTCAACAAGCAACGTTATTTTTCTATTCGCTGCTTTCGTTTCGTCATCGAGCTCTAACAAAATTTTATTCCAAATTTCTGTCGTCATCCAGGCGTTTTTATTAGCATAGTACGGAAGTTGTATATTTTTTCCTTTAAAGCATCGAGGGTTTTTCGAAGATCCGATCACGAAAACTTTTTTAAATATTCTAGTGGCGTTGCAAAGAAAGAGGAGTGTTATTTGTTTTTTTTTTTTTGAGATTTCAATTCAGTTATATTGTCTCCTTTGTAGGCTAGGGTACCTTTCGGCAACGCCTTATAAAATAAACCACTTTCATCAGCGTTGAAAATGTTGGCGATAAATCGTTTTTCCAAAATCGTTGGCAAAGTGTGTTGTAAAAAGTTTTGAGCACTTTTCTGGTTGACCTCTTGACCTTCCCGGTGGATTTTTACAAATTTTATATTTTCCCTTTTTTGCCAACGATAAAGCCACCTAGTCGAAGGGTTAAAATCAGATTTCATTTTTATAGCCAATTCTGTAGCTTTATTTAGCAGAAGAGGTCCATTTAAAACAGCGTTTTGACTTCGGCATTGATCAAACCAGATATTAAGTGCTTTTTCTACGTTTTGGTGTGAACCACTTCTTTGACGTTTAATTTTCGAGTTTTTGGACGCAATTTGCCTGATTTTTTATTCTTGTTTTAGCATTTTATTAATCGTGGTTCTATTGCATCCATAATCTATTTCTATTTCTTTTTTAGATTTTTCATTAATCTTAATCTGATTAATTATTTTTAATTTTTGCTGCGCAGTTAAAGTAGCCAGCCTTCCGCCCATTATTAATTCAGATGTAATTTCAACTAAAATGTAAGCGTAAACACAGATGATATTGGAACGAATTTTGGGATAAATTAACTTCTTGCATTTACATATGTACATACATATGTGCATAATTGGAACAAAACATAGATAACATAGATATGCCCTGCAAATTCACTAATACCGGAAAGGGAATCTTAAGCCAGATTAAAATTACATATGTGTAACACATTTTCATTAGAGCTTTTGTTGCATCTCCCAAAGCCTTACAAATCTCTTCAAAAATACACAAATGTAAAATGTTTCTAATAGGTAACTATAAAGTGCTTTATAGGGCAGGAAACATTGATCAAAATTCGCTTTAGGCTCTCAAAAATCTTATGAAAACTTTCTTTTCCTTTCTTCTGAGCCATATATTTTGAATTTACGTTACGTATACTGTGTACATATGCCAATGTAAGGAACAAATACTCGTACATATATTTTTTAAATCTGTAATTACTTACATGTATCAAATACGTAACCAAAACGCGGAATGAATCACAAATGCGTGCAAGCAAAGTTTGACTCACGATTCGAAGGACTGATCACTTAACCGAATATTTTTCTATGAATTGTGCGTATAAGCTTCCAAGAAAATGATGCACTTAAGCGAAATGCACTAAAACGAGCAGATATGTATGAATATTTAGCAAAGAAAGCAGAAGATTGTGAGTTTGATGCATTTATGCGTGAAATGCACTTAAACGTGATGCAGTTAAGCGGGGTTTACTGTACTATAAGAAATCTTGTAAATCTTGCGCGCATACATGATATGAATCTGATTCTTAATTTGTAAAAAATTGAAGTAAGCAACAAAAACAGCTATTTTTCCTTGGATCATTTATGTATGACTTACATTCAAACATCGATTACCAAGCAAAAAACGAAGATCAGCTTGGTGACCAAGAACTAAATTTTTATTATATAAGAGAAACCTTTGGCTCGCATAACCTACGAATCGTACAAGCAATATTGCACTTTGTATCAACTGAAAGATAACCCTAGCAGAATGATATCTAATGTCGTTCAATGCAAAAATTTGTTTTCCGGAGTAAATTAGTAGATCGTCATGATAAACATAAAAGTTTTTGCAGTGAGCCCTGCATTCTTTATAGAATTGATATAACGCAGAAATAACGTTGATCCGTAGGTAGATTTCTGCGGAAATCAAGTGTAAATATGAACAAATTTGCTTTGGAATTCTACAAATGCTGTTTTGTTGAATCTATCTATCAAGTAACTACGTAAAATACTACTTTCATTTCCCAATATTCCATATTTTTCCAATTTGGTTATAAGCGCTTCATGCATTCTGTGCCAAAGCTTTTTTTAGATCAGCTACACTTGAGTATTTATAAATCTGCAATGCAATTGCAATGTTGTACCATTACACAGTTGGAGCCCATACTGGTTTCCTTCGAGTGTATCGTTGTCTAACAGAAAATCTTTGATCAGGAATTGAAAAAAATTTCAGGGATTTTGTCCAGAGAATTTCAAAATGAGATTGGCAACTCCGACTGTTGAATATACTTTTCATTGTTTTCTATCATAATTTTTATTATATCCCAATCCATCCAGTACAAATATGGATTTTATAAAATTAAATTTCAGGCTCTGTAATTGCATAACGAATAGATAGTCTCGTCGTTGTTGCCCGAAACCCCTTGGATACCATGGTTGCAAGGTATTTTCATGAAAAACGAACGCATAGTGGACTTGCTGAAATATTTTGCAGTCAACTAATACATCAAATGTTGTTGTTTTTGAATTAAAGGGTCAGTTGCCCGAAACCTATTGGCTATCACAATTCTAAGGTATTGTAATAAAAATCGATTCCGCTGAAGAAAATAAAAGAAAAATTTTGTGGCGTTCATAGATCAAAACGCGGATAATTACCTTAAATTACAAATTTTTATATTAGGACAGCAGAACAATGGGTGATGACTTCCGAACTTCGAATTAGTCAATAAGAATGTAATCATAGTTGTAGAAAACTTAAATACACAAATCAGTATTAACTTTAAGTCGTAAACAGCAATCAACCATGAATAAAATCAACAAATTAACTGGCTTTCCGAATACAATGGTACGAGGAACTTTGGAATTCAAATATCAGGAATTGCAGGGAAATTTACAATTCGAGTAAGAATCGACATTAGAAATAATCTTATCATCTAGATTATCAATTCCACAAAGATAAATTTTAACCGCAAGAATAGTTACAAGTATGATATTGATATCCCGCAACTGCAAAATATATGCGAATCGCTTTAGCTCAGTAAATTGAAATTATCGTTATTATATTTCAAATTCTGCATTTTTGGACTATTCATATTAGGAGGCGAGAAGTGTATCTTTACACAAAAAAACGTAAGGGTTTTGGTGGATTGATTGTTTATTTGCAGCAAATAAAAGGGGGGGGGGTGACAAAGCCTTTTCTACGTTATTTTCATATCAATCCTTGATGGACGAAAGAACGCTAGCAAAATGAATGGAGTTTTTGTTATTACGCCCACTGAAGAGATTTTGTCGCGTAGTGGCCATTTTGAATAGTGTACAAAATCGCCATGACTTCGGTATAATCATTGAGGTATAATTTTTTCAAGATTTTACAACAATCAGGCTATTACTAATTTCTTATTTTCAGTTGGTCCTGAAAAACATTGAATATTCAGTCAATAATCGATTTAATTGCATGTAAAAACTAAAAAAAAACATTACGAATGATAATGGAGGAAGTAATTGAAATCTTACGAACACTAAAGAACAAAACTACTATTTTTTATATGATGAAAGCTTTTTAAAGCATATGATCTTGCAAAATATTGACTACAAAATATTTTACCATTCAAAGCGTTCATTACCACAAATGCAAATTTGACTATTTTTTTTTTTTGGTTTTCAAAATGTAAGCGGTTTTTTATTAAAATTAAAAGTCGGTACTGCAAAAACTATCTTAAATCTGAAATGATTCTTATTGGATTTGAACCTCCGTTTCTAGTCGAGACAAATCGCCCGCTAGTGTGCTTTTGTTGGTTAGCCACTTGCTAACACTATTTTTGCACATTAATGGAGGTTCTTTTGTTCCAAATTAATAGTTGGTGCCATAATTAGATAGCGAGCGTGGTTTCGGGATAACGAATGGTTTCCTCTTCAGGTGCTGTCATATGTCATTCGTTATCAGACAACACGACCACGATTTTAGGCTTGTTGATGGGTTAAGCTCGTTATATTTCAACTATTTTAATCTTTGCATCTGCGAAGTATAACGACTGTCAATATTTTTTCGTTCGTATATTGTGCATACGTTGCAATTGCAAAGATATTAATAGCTCCTTTTGCTCGAAAATATCACAAATAGAACTACGATTTATATTGGTCCAATATTTCTTATTATTGTAAATGTAAAATGTACCTCAAAGATCCGAAAACGTTCAAATGAAAGCTTTCCCTACTGAAGACGAGCTTTTTTTAATGAGTCTAACAGGTCTTCAATCCCTATTGATATCTGTCATTCTAGTTTGAATTTATCGGAGAGCGTGGTCAACAAATGCAAATGAATAAACTTAAAAATAATGCTTAGTGTGCTTTCAAGCGAACAAGGTTTTGAGTCAGGATCTGATCTCCTGTTCTGAAAGTATCACGCTTGCTCGTTTCAGTGTCTTATTCGCCTAAGGTTTGTTTTCTATCTGATTCAATGACAATTGAGGAAGGCAAAGAGTTGACCAATGCTAGCTCTATAAGGACGACAGGACAAAGTCTTGGAAACCACAACACTTGGATCGAATACGTAGCTAGAAATACAGTTTTTTACTATAAATAGGATGCCATGCAAATTCGTTATGATCAGTTTGAAAAAGCCAAAAGTTACTTTCAAAGTGTTAAACGGGGTTTTTAATTTCAATAACAATGCACTCATCCATTTACACAATAGATTGTAGATTTGGGAGAGTTAGGCTTGTTATATCGGCAAAGTGCCAGCCGCCTAGAGTGTTGCATAAAAATGGTCTACGGAGCACTGAAATACGTGGAAAGCCACAGGACTGTCCAAGATATTTCCCGGGCTAAAAAAACCCGAAAGACAACTCATAGTATGGATAGAAAAATTGTCCACACATCGAAACGAGCAGGTTTTGATTTTAACATTCATCTTCACTTGAAGTAATTTTTTCTTCGCTATCATTTTTATTCGGAATTTCTATTGTGTTTTCAATTGTGTCCCATTCTTCAATATCTGCTGCAGCATGTGTTGCCTAAAAAGGGATAAAATATTGAAATTATGATGAATTTATTTAAATTATAGACTTTTTGTACCTCTGGAATAACAATTCGGAGTAGGTAAAGCTTGCAAGTCATCGATTTCTTTCGATATTTCAGACCTTGATTTTTCTTGTAGTGCACTCAAAGGAATTATGTCTTCTTCGTCATCATTATTCTATAACGTCTACCTTCAATTGACTCCATGCTGTTGCAAATAAAGAAATGGCATCTTTTATGGTTCGCCATTCGATTTTTCAATAGCTAATTGCAACAGACTTTTTCTATAATAGATAGATTTTTTTACCTATGGAACAAATAGGGTGAAAAACGATTCTTTAAAAATTTCTGCTGTCATCCAGGCATTTTTCGAAGAACGATAATGTACGGGAAGATCAAAATTTTCAAAGGGTCGAGGCTTCTTTGCTCGCTTTATTATTAAAGTTTTGATTTTATGGAGACCAGTAGCGTTGGTGCATGCTAAAAACGTAATCCTTGTTTTTTACATTTTTCTATCAGGAGCAGTTTTTTTCTTTACTGGCCACATAAGTTTTATTGGGTCACATTTTCCAAAACAGTCCCGACTCATCGGCGTTATAAATTTGATTTCTGCAAAGCTGATGCTCATGAATTACTTCTTCCAATTTATTCTTAAATGGTTGGACAGCTCCCCCATCAGATGAAAGTTTCTCTCCACAAATTTTTCATAGCCGAATGCCGTAATGTGATTTAAATCCATGTAGCCAACCATAACTAGCATTAAACCTCTTATCATTTTCGCCATGACGTACATGCAATTGGTTTGCCTTCACTTTCAACATTTCACCGCTAACAGGTAAATTTTCACTACGCTGTTTCAAAAACCATTTATACAGTGATCGCTTCATTCGAGGATCTTCGCCATTTTCAAATTTTTTTTTTGTATGAACTTATTTGGCTGTTGGTTATCACTTGAAATATGCAATCTTTCTTCTTGTTAATGCTCGAAATTGTTGATTTAGCAACACCATATTGTCTGGCCATTTTTTTATGATTTCACTTTTTTCTTTGAAAGATAAAAACTTCGGTTGTTTAGTAGCCATTTCACTGCTTATACACTTTTTCCTTTAGTTTCAATAGAACTTATGGGCACGACACTTGTACATATATAACAACACACTGAATTTTGATCTAACTGTCAATAAATACTGAAAATGCACTTCTAATCCAAACAATGAACGCAACCTTTTGTTTTTCCTATACGTCTTCCAAAGAAATGATGCATTAATGTGTAATTATGTGGTGCGATATGTATGTGTGCCTAGGTTTTATGTGTTTTATTTTTACTCTGTTGCTAATTTCTTCGTTCCCGTTAGCGAGTTTTGTTCTGTTGACGCTACAAAGAACTACGTATAATAGAATGGGTGTTCTTGTTACAGATGTGTTCACGCTATAAGGGGTTCATGTTTTCCAGACTTCACTATATATATACAGGGTGTTTTGTATTCGGTGGCATAAAATGACACCACGTATTCTTTGAAGTGTCCCGAGAAAAAAATCGTATTGGAGGGGTGTGGTAAATCC
The DNA here is from genome assembly GCA_963942545.1 of Oxycera nigricornis. Lineage (NCBI taxonomy): Eukaryota > Metazoa > Arthropoda > Insecta > Diptera > Stratiomyidae > Oxycera > Oxycera nigricornis. Next base: position 63,848,006 of record OZ012663.1, on the reverse strand, counting down.
GAAGGGGTTTCGAGATATAGGAGAGGGAAGTACCCCGATCCATAACCACGACCTGGCACGTGTAAATCCTCATTACTATTTTATTTTTATGTGTAGACTTTTGAAAAAGAATGCGTTCAATAGCCTGTCAATGTATCTTTCTAAAAATGTATTAACAAGTGCCCCCAATGCTGCCAGTTTTACACGAAAAAATGAGAAACTTAAAACAACCGGAAAAAAATTGCTAATTTTGACTTTCGCGACCGTGTTAAACGCTTAAGTGATGTCCTAACCTATAAAAATTATTATCTTGACAGAAAGGCTTACTTTCTGCTGGAATACTTCCAAAGAAATAGGTTGCCGATTTTCCTTTGTTTCCTTCGAAAAATAGAAAACTAAAATTGTGTGAAATTTTGCTGACTTACTTTATTATGGAAAATAATAACTAAAGATCTATAGTAACAATTTCTTTTGAAATTATCATTAAACAGCAGTATTTCTGTATTGCTTGTGATCACATCAACTGGTCAAAGTGTCTTCCTACCACAGAAATGCAAAGAATAGCTCTTTTCTTAATTTCTGTAACTACATCGAAATGCATGAGTTCCTTTCTTATTTTTTCACTAGCTGCCTCAATTCTTAAATCTAATTGTTAAACTGATGACACAGGTGTCTTGTACGCTTCTTGCTTCATTGCATTCCACACATAAAAATCAAGGATAGTTAGATCTGGAGACCGGAGTAGCCAGCTAATTGGACCATTTCGACCTATCCACCTTCCTGGATAGTTTGAGGCAAGCCAATGGGTGGTTTCTTGGCCAGTATGGCTTGAAGCACAATCGTTTTGGTAATACATCCTGTTCAAATTGATTATTGGTGTATCTTCCAGTAAAGCTGGCAACTCGTTATCCAAAAAATTTAGATACCCGGCAGAAATCAGCCTTTCCGGCAAACGGAATGGTCCAACTATCCTACGCCCCAGGACGCCTGCTCACTATTTCTGCTAAATCTACGCTATGTAGAGGTGGCCCTGGTTACTCTGGGATTGATAATAGCCCATAGATGGCTGTTGTGGAAGTAGTTGACACCATCCCTTGAAAAATGTGACTCGCCGGTCCATAAAATGTTACTAATGAAGTTGGAGTCCGCCCGATCCCGTTCGTTAAGTCACTCACAAAACTCAACCCTTTTCACGTAATCCTCGCGAAGTAACTCTTGGATGGGTTGAAAATGGTAAGCGCGCATCCTTTCCTTGCCTAAAACTCTCCAAATTTTGGTCACCGATAAGCCCAGCCGCAAAGCTAGCTTGCGAGTTGATACGTCTGGTTCGTTGCGTACTGTGGATAGTATGCGCTCTTCCTGAACGGCGTCCCTGAAAGTTCCTGGTCGGCTGTCCAAACGCTGCGGTTGAAAACCTCCAAACTCTCGTTAGTTCCTTTGCAGTCTCATGAAGGTTCTGGTATCCGGTAAGTCAGCAAAATTTCACAAAATTTTAGTTTTCTATTTTTCGAAGGAAACAAAGGAAAATCGGCAACCTTTTTCTTCGGAAGTATTCAAGCATGTATATACAGGGTGTCCCGTAATGACCGCACACGGACAGTACCACACAATTTCTCATGCCATTTCCAACAAAAAATTTTTTGTAACATTTTGTCGAAATCTTAACCCTTTAGCTGCTACAGTCATTTTCATTTTTCTTAAAAATTGCTTGACTTGCGTTACTGAAAACACCATATCTCAAAAACTACGTCGGCTAAACAGTCAAAAAAAACTTCTCAACATAGTAAATACTTTATTTTATTATTACAAATAAGTTTTATATCAATCACATTAACATTGGAATTGGTATAGCCCTTTAAAGTTAGATTTTTTGTTTTTTTTTATAAATTTTTTTTTTATTCTAACCACTTTATCTTAAATTTTTACATGCACAATGTTTTGTCCTGTCACATAAAAAAATTCCATATTCTCTGATGACCAAATCCCGTTAACAATATTTTGTCATAAATTTTCAATTTTGAATAGTTACAGTAGTTTGAATGTAGCAAAGCAGGGTTTTTTCTGCATCGAAATTTCACTTTTTACATTAACTAACGGGTAAAAAATTTTCACGCTTCGCTCGACAGGTAAAAAGTTATACTTTTTATTAGGTACATTAATGTCTATGTGCAATGTCTAATACCTAAGCTATTTTTGTGTGGCCTACGTAGGATGATAGTGATCCTGGATAGAATTTAATTGCATTTTAATAACCTCTTAATTATCATTTTGCTCACAAGGGGTTAATGGGAACCCGATTAAATTACCGCTTTAAAAGTTGAAGATTTTCGGGCATAAATGAATAATCGTTGCGTATGAATGCTCTGACAGGATTAATTTTATGCGTATGCTGATTCATTCTTTCATTAGCAGCACAAGAAATTAACTTTTCATAGCAAAATGTATTCTGCTAGTGAATACTTTGAAATGAAATGAAAAGGATGTAGATGTGACCTTTAAAGGATTCTTTCCACTGTCGTCCTGTTGGAAATGACATGAGAAATTGTGTGGTACTGTTCGTGTACGGTCATTACGGGACACCCTGTATATATATATATACAGGGTGTCCAGAAATTGCCGCACAGGCTCCTGATCACGTGATTTTTTGGACAATTTTAAGCAGAAAATATTATGAAATATTTTTTCGATTTCTTAACCCTTTAACTGCCACAGGCGTTTTAAAATTTTGAAAAAAATGAAGTTCTTTAATTAGTAAAAACGCAATATCTTCACAGTTATGAAAGATACAACACTCAAACAAACAATAAAACGCAGAAAATAGTTTTTTGCGACTATTCGAAGCTATTTTGTGAATATAAAGTGAGCATATTGGGAGCGACAGTTCTCGAAAGTCGAAGAAATGTTTTTTTTTCTGTACGAAAATTTTGCATTTTTCCTTGTTTTCCTTTAATTTTCACGTTCATAATGCAAAATCTTTTTTCAAAAATTAAATCTCTGTTGTGTTATTGTTAAAAAGTTAGAACTTCATTTTATTCTAATTTGCCGATTTCTAATAGTTACACGCCTGCAAACTCTAAAACAAAAATTAAAAAGGTCCTAATATGCCTACTAACAAAAACCGAGCAGGTAGAACCATCCCAGACAACTCTGGTAAACGTTGTTTGGGATTAATTAGTGCTTGAACTGATTATAAGCAGTCATAAAACCTTTGAAAATTAGTTTTTAATTGATTTGAAAGCATTTACATTCGGATATAATCAGTCAACACTTATAGGCTAGAAAATTCACATCCATAAATTAGGATGGGGCAACGCTTGGTCGTCATACGATGATAACAAGTAGAAAGCAGTATTTAACGAGACAAATACCATTTTGTAGAAATATTTAACAGTTTTATTGATTGGCTACTAAAGATCAGAAATGGAGTACTCAGCGAATGAATACTTCGACATGATTCTTGTGCTTGGTGCATGTGAAACAAATAGTCAGCGTGCATCCTTCGAGTATAGAAGACGATTCCCTAACAGACGACATCCAGATGCCAACGTCTTCCGGAGGCTTGAAATTCGGGGACGAGAAACAGGGAGACTTGCTCAAGGTGCGCGATCGGACGTGGGCCGACCTAGGTCTTCAAGAACACCTGCCGTCGAAGAAGCTGTATTCAATTTCGTTGTGCAGGACCCAACTTGCAGCACAAGGGGAATAGCAAGAGAATTGGGGCTTAGGAAGTCAACAGTGCAAATCATTTTTCGTAGTTTAAATTTGCACTCTTACCACTTTTCGAAGGTGCAAAAATTACATACAGAGGATTACGCAAAGCGAGTGGATTTTTGTGAATGGCTACAGAGAAAAATTCTACGAAGCCCGAACTTTCAAAAAAAATATTGTTTACGGACGAATGCCTCTTCACCCAGGAAGGAATTTTCAACTGCCACAACTCCCATTGGTGGAGCAAAGCCAATCCGTATATGGTACGTGAAGGACATCACTAAGTTCGATGGAGACTTAACGTTTGGGCAGGTATTATTGGAGATCAACTTATAGGGCCATATATTCTCCCGGACCGCTTAACTGGCCAAGGCTGCAAACATTTTTTGGAGAATGTATTGCCAACATTATTGGAGAGCCTACCACTTTCAAGGAGAAGGAGGATGTGGTTTCAACATGATGGAGCACCTCCACATAATTTCGGAGAGGTTATAACTTTGCTGCACCAAGAATTGCAGGATCGCTGGCTAGGGCGTTATGGTCCCGTGCGGTGGCCTGCAAGATCTCCGGATTTAAACCCGTTGGATTATTTTCTGTGCGGAGATTTAAAAGAAATTGTTTACAAGGAGGCTCCTGAAACCATGGAACAACTTTCTTCGAAAATTACCAATGCCGCCGCTGAAATAACAAGCGAGATGTTGTCAAGTTCTATACGGAGCTTAAAAAATAAAAGCAGGTCTTGTTTGACAATGGAAGGAAGCCACTTTGAACATATGTTGTAAATAATTTTAATAAAAACATTTCAAATACATATTTGTTTTATTGTTCATTCAAAAGATTGTGATTGAAAGCACTTTCGTAAGGGGACAGCCGAATACTTCAATTCAGAACGCAAATTTTATTTTAGACGTGAATTTTTGGTAAAAACTGTTTGCATTTATAGTCCTTTTGCAATGAAAGTTTGATCAATAAGAGTAAAATGAAGCTCTAACTTTTTAACAAGAACACAACAGAGATTTAATTTTGGAAAAAAGATTTTGCATTATGAACGTGAAAATTAAAGGAAAACAAGGAAAAATGCAAAATTTTCGTATAGAAAAAAAAACATTTCTTCGACTTTCGAGAACTGTCGCTCCCAATATGCTCACTTTATATTCACAAAATAGCTTCGAATAGTCGCAAAAAACTATTTTCTGCGTTTTATTGTTTGTTTGAGTGTTGTATCTTTCATAACTGTGAAGATATTGCGTTTTTACTAATTAAAGAACTTCATTTTTTTCAAAATTTTAAAACGCCTGTGGCAGTTAAAGGGTTAAGAAATCGAAAAAATATTTCATAATATTTTCTGCTTAAAATTGTCCAAAAAATCACGTGGTGAGGAGCCTGTGCGGCAATTTCTGGACACCCTGTATATATATACAGGGTGTTTTGTATTCGGTGGCATAAAATGACACCACGTATTCTTTGAAGTGTCCCGAGAAAAAATTTTATCGGAGGGGGGTGGTAAATCCGAAGGGGTTTCGAGATATAGGAGAGGGAAATATCCCGCTCCATAACCACGACCTGGCACGTGTAAATCGTCATAACTATTTTGTTTTTATGTGTAGACTTTTGAAAAAGAATGCGTTCGATAGCTTGTCAATGTATCTTTTTAGAAATGTATTAACAAATGCCCTCAATGCTGCCAGTTTTACACGAAAAAATGAGAAACTTAAAACAACCGGAAAAAAATTGCTAATTTTGACTTTCGCGACCGCGTTAAACACTAAAGTGATGTCCTAACCTATAAAAATTATTATCTTGACAGAAAGCCTTACTTTTTGATTGAATACTTCCGAAGAAAAAGGTTGCCGATTTTCCTTTGTTTCCTTTGAACAATAGAAAACTCATAATTTGTGTGATCCCTCGGATTTAGCCAAACGTCATAAAATTTTATTATCTACCTGGCATAATCCCACAGTGAAAAGATTTTTGAGTGATTCACTTTCTTCATGCTACTTGTTGGACCTGCTTTAGTATTGAAGGGTTTTTAAGCTGCGATAATTAAAGTCCGACGTTTTGAGGATGGCATAAAGTTAATGTTTAATAATTAGCACCTGATAATACAAAGGGGTATAAATGTTGTGTCGAAATGCTGCATAACTTAGTCGAATCGTCAATTTAAAAGAATCAAGGAGTGCTTATTTCTAAACATATACAATCATGGCTAACTTTACCAACGAGGAATATGCTGACATGCATTACATTTAAGGATTTTGCAATGGCAATGCCGCATGTGCACAGGAGGAATATCAAACTAGATACCCGACCCGATGATTACCGGATAGAGGAGATCCCAGAGTAACCAAGGCCACCTCTACATAGCGTAGATTTAGCAGAAATAGTGAGCAGGCGTCCTGGGGCGTAGGATAGTTGGACCATTCCGTTTGCCGGAAAGGCTGATTTCTGCCGGGTATCTAAATTTTTTGGATAACGAGTTGCCAGCTTTACTGGAAGATACACCAATAATCAATTTGAACAGGATGTATTACCAAAACGATTGTGCTTCAAGCCATACTGGCCAAGAAACCACCCATTGGCTTGCCTCAAACTATCCAGGAAGGTGGATAGGTCGAAATGGTCCAATTAGCTGGCTACTCCGGTCTCCAGATCTAACTATCCTTGATTTTTATGTGTGGAATGCAATGTAGCAAGAAGCGTACAAGACACCTGTGTCATCAGTTTAACAATTAGATTTAAGAATTGAGGCAGCTAGTGAAAAAATAAGAAAGGAACTCATGCATTTCGATGTAGTTACAGAAATTAAGAAAAGAGCTATTCTTTGCATTTCTGTGGAAGGAAGACACTTTGAACAGTTGATGTGATCACAAGCAATACAGAAATACTGCTGTTTAATGATAATTTCAAAAGAAATTGTTACTATAGATCTTTAGTTATTATTTTCCATAATAAAGTAAGTCAGCAAAATTTCACACAATTTTAGTTTTCTATTTTTCGAAGGAAACAAAGGAAAATCGGCAACCTATTTCTTTGGAAGTATTCCAGCAGAAAGTAAGCCTTTCTGTCAAGATAATAATTTTTATAGGTTAGGACATCACTTTAGCGTTTAACATGGTCGCGAAAGTCAAAATTAGCAATTTTTTTCCGGTTGTTTTAAGTTTCTCATTTTTTCGTGTAAAACTGGCAGCATTGGGGGCACTTGTTAATAGATTTTTAGAAAGATACATTGACAGGCTATTGAACGCATTCTTTTTCAAAAGTCTACACATAAAAATAAAATAGTAATGAGGATTTACACGTGCCAGGTCGTGGTTATGGAGCGGGGTACTTCCCTCTCCTATATCTCGAAACCCCTTCGGATTTACCACACCCCTCCAATACGATTTTTTTCTCGGGACACTTCAAAGAATACGTGGTGTCATTTTATGCCACCGAATACAAAATACCCTGTATATACAGGGTATCCCGTAATGACCGCACACGGACAGTAGCACACAATTTCTCATGTCATTTCCAACAAAAAAAGTTAAGTAACATTTTGCCGAAATCTTAACCCTTTAGCCGCTACAGTCATTTTCATTTTTCTTAAAAATTGCTTGACTTGCGTTACTGAAAACACCATATCTCAAAAACTACGTCGGCTAAACAGTCAAAAAAAACTTCTCAATATAGTAAATACTTTATTTTATTATTACAAATAAGTTTTATATGAATCACATCAACATTGGAACTGGTATAGCCGTTGAAAGTTAGATTTTTGTTTTTTTTAGGAATTTTTTTTTATTCTTACCACTTTATCTTAAATTTTTACATGCACAATGTTTTGTCCTGTCACATAAAAAAATTCCATATTCTCTGATGACCAAATCCCGTTAACAATATTTTGTCATAAATTTTCAATTTTGAATAGTTACAGTAGTTTGAATGTAGCAAGGCAGGGTTTTTTCTGCATCAAAATTTCACTTTTTACATTAACTAACGGGTAAAAAATTTTCACGCTTCGCTCGACAGGTAAAAAGTTATACTTTTTATTAGGTACATTAATGTCTATGTGCAATGTCTAATACCTAAGCTATTTTTGTGTGGCCTACGTAGGATGATAGTGATCCTGGATAGAATTGAATTGCATTTTAATGACCTCTTAATTATTATTTTGCTCACAAGGGGTTAATGGGAACCCGATTAAATTACCGCTTTAAAAGTTTAAGATTTTCAGGCATAAATGAATAATCGTTGCGTATAAATGCGCTGACAGGATGAGTTTTATGCGTATACTGATTCATTCTTTCATTAGCAGCACAACAAGTTAACTTCTCATAGCAAAATGTATTCTGCTGGCGAATACTTTGATATGGTTTTAGTCCTTGGGGTATGCGAAAATAATAGTGGGAGAGCAACTGCTGAATATAGGCGAAAATATCTGAACCGAAGAAATCCCGATCCAAATGTATTCCGAAGGCTAGAGATCCGAGGACGAGAGACAGGACATCTAACGCTAAGTCGTCTAAACAGTCGAAGCGGCCGGCCTTCGTTAACACATGCCAGCATCGAGGAAAGTGTGCTGAGCTATGTTGTAGCAAATCCAACTTGCAGCATAAGGCAAATCAGTCGACAATTCGATCTTGGAAGGACGACAGTGCAAAGAATCCTTCAAAGGTCACATCTGCATCCTTTCATTTCAGCCGAGTCCAAAAACTTCATCCGCAGAATTTCGCAGCTCGAACGACATTCTGTGAATGGGTCCAGGAACAGAAACGACAAGATCCGAGATTCGAAGGAAACATTCTGTTTACGGATGAATGCCACTTTACTCAAGAAGGTATATTCAACTACCTCAATAATCATTGGTGGAGCGAAATTAACCCTCATCTGGTGCAAGAAGCCCACCATCAAATTCGATGGAGTGTAAACATTTGGGCTGGAATCATAGGGAATCGTCTTATTGGACCACATATCATGCCAAATCGTTTAACGGGCGAGGGTTATAAGTCATTTCTGGAAGATGTGCTACCGATTTTTTTGGATGATTTACCACTACGTATACGAAGGACTATGTGGCTTCAGCAAGATGGAGCACCACCGCATAACTCAAGAGCGGTTACGCATGTTTTGAACAACGAATTTCACGATCGCAGGATAGGCCGGTATGGACCTGTGAGTTGGCCTGCACGTTCTCCAGATTTAAATCCTCTTGATTATTTTCTGTGGGGTCATTTGAAGGAACTCGTTTATAAGGAAACTCCAAACAATTTGGATGAAGTTTGTTTCAAAATTAATGATGCATGTAGAAATATAACAAGAGGAATGTTGGGAAGAGCAACACGAAGCTTTACGAAAAGAGCCAGATATTGCGTAAGGATGGAGGGCACACACTTTGAACATTTGTTATAAAATTAAATTAAATGAAGAAAAACCAAATTCCTTTTCATTTTATTGTAAATAATTAATTTTTATGTGGTAGTTAATGTAAAAAGTGAAATTTCGATGCAGAAAAAACCCTGCCTTGCTACATTCAAACTACTGTAACTATTCGAAATTGAAAATTTATGACAAAATATTGTTAACGGGATTTGGTCATCAGAGAATATGGAATTTTTTTATGTGACAGGACAAAACATTGTGCATGTAAAAATTTAAGATAAAGTGGTAAGAATAAAAAAAAAATTCATAAAAAAAAATCTAACTTTAAAGGGCTATACGATTCCAATGTTAATTTGATTCGTATAAAACTTACTTGCCATAATAAAGTAAAGTATTTGCTACGTTGAAAAGTTTTTTTTTGACTGTTTAGTCGACGTAGTTTTTGAGATATGGTGTTTTCAGTAACGCGAGTCAAGCAATTTTTAAGAAAAATGAAAATGACTGTAGCAGCTAAAGGGTTAAGATTTCGACAAAATGTTACAAAACATTTTTTGTTGGAAATGGCATGAGGAATTGTGTAGTACTGTCCGTGTGCGGTCATTACGGGACACCCTGTATATATCACATAACTGATTTTCGTTGGGTTTTTGAAAGGTACTATGGCCGTAAGCTTGGTAATGGATACCGGCCCTGTATACTACATAAAATACTTTTTGTTAGTTCTACTACTAAGGGCGAATTCGTTTCTCATCGTGTCAACCACTGATTTATACTTAGCAACTAATGAGGAAAGAAGAATGGTAAGTATCTTGCATCAGAAAACACGATGGGGTTGCACCTGACTACAAGTTTATAAAAGGTTGGTCGATATCGTAACGGCTCATCACCGTAAAAAAATGCGCATCAAAGCTCCATGGGATGGTTCGGATTAGATTGGAACCTTTCAAATTGGCTCGGCAATCGTTTGAAGAACTCCTCTTTCAGACTTGGAACGTTGGCACTCTCAGTATGATGGAAGCATTCTGGGAGCTTCAGTCAAAAGTTTCGGGACATAAAATGAATATCTCGTCGATCCAACAACTTAAATAGCTAGAAAGTAAGGTTAATGACTTGTGAACACATAGAATCTTTTCAAGTGGTAAAAATTCAAGAAATAGTCAGTTTGAAGTAGCAATTATAGTGAAAAATGCATTCAAATAGATAGTGCCGCATTTTGAAGCCAATAAATGAATGACAATATATTACTTGCATCCAAACCCACTTTCATAATATATGGCTGTTAAATGTCCACGTTCCTACTAAAACGAAGAATGATCGAGTGAAGAATGAATTCTACAGCAATCTTGAGCTAAGTTGTAATTCATTGCTCTCTGAAGATATATGACGAAGAATGTAAATTGAATAACTATAGCACATAGTCTAGACTCACGGACAAATGAAAATAGGTAACGATTTATTAGTTTCGTTAGCAGTAAATGCTTGATTTTAAGTGATCGGCACTAGATGCTGACATGTTCAATTAAATAGACGATACCTTCATACATAAAAGGGCTGTCAGAAACGTATTGGATGCCAGAACTCCCCGTGGGTCAAATTTTGACTCCAACCAATATCTTATCAGAGCTAAATGAAGGTGCCAGTTAGCAGTTTTAGTTACACATAGCTATACTTCAATTCAGACAGAAAGCGATGATACAGTGGAACAACTACGGTTTCATAATTGTTCTACTGACTACTGAAGTGAATACGATAGAGGAGGAGATCATAAACTACCAAACTCGTTCCAACGAGAACGATTGATTTGATTATGAATGTCAGGAAAGAACCAAGCAGACAGACGGTGAATTATCTTAATTGGTTGCAGTGGCTTCCATCTTTATCAAAATCACTTCACTTAGGCAACAATAAGCACATTGTGATATGTACCACAGAAAATTTTGACGGCACTAGAACTCAGCTGCTGGATGATGAGAACCATTTAGATTCTAATGAGAAGGCTATGCAGCTCATGTTTAAATTAATTACTTTCGTGAGGCTATCCAGGAAGTGTGAGCCTAGGATTTGCATGCGTTTTCTGTATAGTGCTGGCCATCGCGCAGAAAATGTTGCATCGTTTCTTCCTCTTTTTCCGATCTGCATGCAGCCTCGACAGAAATTGTCTAAAGGAACACGCAGTCTTTCTGCATGACTGCAAATCTGACTGACAGGGTGAACGGATATGATGATACTTAAGGTTTCGGGGCTCGTCCTGAGGAGCTGCTCAGTGCGTGCCAAGCTTGTCTGACTGTCCTACAGGTTTTCACAGTAACGAGGTCCTATTTGCAGCCTACATGTAATGCCGCTTGATTTCTAGCTATGTGCATGCAAGAAGATAGCCGATCTGAGGTGGTTGTTTATAATCCTGCAGCTCAGTGTAAGCACTCGCTAGGGCATCTGCGTCGCAATTTTCCATTATATTCCTATGCTCCGATACACATGATAGAGTCACTTCACAATGAAGCGACATTTAGTTCAGTTGTGCACCACATTCCATTACAATTCTGGATGAGGTGCTAACGTTGGAAATTGATTGGCTAGCAACTTGACTGTCAGTGAAGATGTTTAAACTTCTAATAAAATTTTTTGAGTTTTCTAACCAGTCTATTGCAAAAAACTCAACCTGGAAGACGTTGCAGTGGTCAGGAAGCCAGTAGGATAATTTCAGGCCTAGCTGTTCTATTCTTGGTCCATCAGTTTAGATGTCCACTAATGCTTGTATGTCACTATTTCCTTTAGATTGACATCGTGGTGGAGGCAGGGAATCAGAGAATGAAGATTTACTTTTTTAGAGTTGGACCATCCCTCCCTAGTATGGTGGAGAGACCCATATTTCCTTCATGCCATAGATGTGAAGCTTTCAATACAATCGCAGAGGACTTTTCCTGATGTCTCGTATTGAGCTCAGTCGAGAGCCCATATAATATAAGCAATGCCATTTTCGGTGTAGTACGTAGAATGCAGTGATTGCAATAGCTGCAATCCGTCTAAACTTTTGGGAAGTTTACATTTGAAGTTTTTGGAATAGATGGCCACGAAAGAAGGATTCGTTCCCGTTTCGCCGTTTAGAGCCATGATACAATTTTGAGTACCGATTTCCACCCTTTCCCAATAACTATTTTGCAGCAGTAGATTGCGTGCTCTTTCTGCAATGTTCACCTTCCACGCGAGTTAAGCAATCAGAATTAGACTTAAATATTTGAACTTATGAGTTGCGTGTAGACTTTCATCGTCAAGCTTAGGTGAGAGAAATTGCGGAATTTTGTACTTTTTTGAGAAAAGCACAAGTTTTGGTTTCTGTGGATTCATCTTTTGACCAACAATCTCCGCTTCATTTGCGGAGATTACCTAAAGCGAATTTAGTCTCTCAGATAGCGTGTTGACAAATTTTCACGATACTGCTATTGCAATATCGTCGGCAACCCAGTCGCGTATATTTTTGACAGGAGTTAAGAGAACAACTAAGTTCCGTAAAACCCACCTTATGAACTGTTCTGCGAGTCTTCCTTCTTGAGGTGCTGTTTATTAGTGTGGAGTTGATGTTCCTGCTGCTTGGTAGTTGTCGGATGAACCTTATCAAGTTGTCATCAATATTGCTTTCCCCGAGTACCTTACCAATGAATAGCCTTATGGTTGACGTTGTTCAAAGCACCTTCAGTATCTGGAAAAACCACTTGCGTATTTCTTTCGTAGCTTAGTGATTTTTTAATGTAGCTGGTGAGCGAGTGAGAGCTACGAGGGTGGGGTAAAAAGTTTCCGGCCTGACCAAGAACAACGATGTTTTTAAATATTTTTTTTGCTTTATTTTTCAACATAGTCTCCATCAACACTGATACATTTCTCATAACGGTGTTCTAATTTAGTTATACCAGTTTTAAACGTAGATTCGTCAAGCTCCTCAAAATACTGATTTGCAGCTTCGATAACTTCTTGGTTGCTCTTAAATCTTTTACCAACAAGCCATTTTTTTAGGTTAGAAAACAGGTAATAGTCGCTGGGGGCTAAGTCTGAAGATTAGGGAGAATGCGGCATCAATTCGTGGATTTTGGACATGGCAACAATCACGAATGTGCTGGTGCGATATCGTGATGAAGCAAAAAAAATTCTTCACCAAATGAGGTCGTTTAATTTGCACCTCGTGCTTCAAACGTTGCAATAACTCTATGTAGTATTGACCAGTGATAGTCTTCAAGGTAATCAATGTATATCAATTCTCTTGCATCCAAAAACAGTAGCGATAATCTTGTTTTCCGATAAAATTATTTTCCTTTCTTTGGAGTTGGTTCCCCTTTTCCAACCCACTGTTTTGACTGTTCTTTATTTTTAGGAGTGTAGTGATAGACCCAAGTCTCATCAACAGTGATGAATCGACGCAAAAATTTGCTTGGATTACGCCTATACAGCGCCAAATCGTCGGTAGAAATGTTTTTTCGAATCAGTTTTTGGTCGAGCGTTAGCAAACGCGGCACCCACCTTGCACACAGCTTTTCCATAGTCAAATGGTTGTGCAAAATATTTCGCTCACGTTCAGCTGACATTCCACAGGTTTCAGCTTTCTCATGCACTTTCAACCTGCGGTCTTCCAACACTATTTGATGGATTTTCTCAATCATTTCTGAAGTTGCGACCTCAACGGGTCGTCCTGAGCGAGGCTCGTCAGAAATGCTCACACGACCCATTTTCAATTCAGAAACCCACAGCTTAATAGTTGAATATCATGGTGAGGAGTCTCTTAGTGTTGAATCCATCTCTTTTTAATTCGTTTTGGTGTAAAACCTTTCAAATAAAAGTATTTGATGACACCACGTTTTTCCACTTTTTCCATTTTCACGAAAACAACGGAAGCGTCTCGCGCAATGTGCTCTCAAACGCAAACTAACGTAGCGATTGGGCTTTAACTTTACATACAAGTTTAGTAGGAATGGTACTCTAGGAGGCTGCTCCAAAAGTAGACCTAGAGGTGCCATCTCTTGGTCAGGCCGGAAACTTTTCACCCCACCCTCGTATTTCAACAGATCTTCCTGTCGTGTATGCGTGCTGGGAATGCAGATTTGTTTCAAAGCAACTCTCAAATGAATGTAAATCAGACGTTTCAGTGTTCCAAGCAGAGAAGATATGAGACTGATAGGTCTATAATCCTTAGGTTAGTATGGGATGTCTTGCCCACTTTAGGTATGAAGATGATTTTAGCTTTTTTTAGTGCTGCGGAATGAAATCCGTAGAAATGCTTTGAAAATGGCGTTTAGCCATGGCAGTGTTGTATTTATTCCGTGCGGGAACCTGAGGATTGGAGCCTGTTTTTTACAGGCACAGGGGTTGACAGGATGTACGGAAGCGTGTGTGGATCAGCTTTGCTAGCTGCATCCTCACTACCATGCTACCACTGACCTTCGTGTCCATGACGACGGTCAGTGTCTTGAAGCTGAATTCCGTCCAAACCTCATTTGCGTCTTTAACAGACACAAAAAATTAGAAGGAGCTCGTCATGAATTTTCGCAGACGACTAATATCCTTGGAGTTTTCTATTTCTGCGAAGAAACTTCGCCAAGAAGTGTGTTTAGCCTTTCTGATGGAATATTTAAACTATTTTAGGTTAAGTTTGTAAAAAGATCAGTTATTGGATTCCTTAGTCCGATTAAAGGACATCCTACATTTCTTTCGCAGCTCTGCAATGTCACTGTTTCATCATGGAGGCTTAAACGTCCATCTAGGCTTCGTTGGAATACATACAGACCTTGCTGCTTCATGAAAGGCAGATGTAAGGACCCAACGGCTTCCTCAAGACTGTATGCATCTTCAATCTTTGTAGGTCCACATTCAAGAGCAGACCCGAATTCGGATTGGTATTTGAACCAATCAATCCCCCTTTTATTGATGAAGGTTGGATTTATCGGAGGGTCAAAAACCAAATCGAGCATTATGTATAGATGGGATAAAACGTGCCATTCCTGCGTAGCCTGGTGAAAGTTTGCGCTCGTGAGAGTGATGTCCAAAACCTCTCTAAGGCTTGCTTGCTTGCAAACAAAGACTGGGTCTTCAATG
Source organism: Oxycera nigricornis (assembly GCA_963942545.1). Lineage (NCBI taxonomy): Eukaryota > Metazoa > Arthropoda > Insecta > Diptera > Stratiomyidae > Oxycera > Oxycera nigricornis. The sequence goes on along the minus strand of OZ012663.1, from coordinate 63,832,880 downwards.
AAAATGAATTCAAAGAGTGGCACACCTTGTTTGTTCGTGTCTGTGCTGTCCCAAATGTGATAATAAGCATTGGTATGCAGCCTGAATACTATGCGCCGTGTAGTGACTTTTCTAGCAATCCTCTACAGGCTGATAGAAGCTGACAGAACAGCGTGTGTTATATAGCAGGAGGCCAGCCAAAGGGGGTTTAACTGCCTTTCCACTGCTAGGGGGGTGTCTCGGTAACTGAATTTATACAAGCAAAACACTTCGAGCCATTTTTATTATTATGCAAGCTCTCGGTTTACCTGTTACATTGAGAATATTGTCCTTTATCGATGAATATTGGGCCTACAAACCTGGTTGTCTACAACACAAGGTTATTGGGACGATATTAACTCGTCTCCTATTTGGGCCAGGTGAAGAAGCAGGGCGGTAGATGCCGCCTTAGAGTGCTGAAGTTTTATTTGTGAAACCTCAGCATCCCGACACAAAATTTTGTCCACGTCTTTGCCAGATAAGGGCATTTTCTTTCTTTTCTTCTTATCGATAACGATTTCTCACTGAGGATTATTAGACCCCTGCTGAGGTCGCTTACCTTCGCTACCTTTCAATTATTCACCGTAAGGTCAGCATTGCTGAGTTTAATAAGCTTAATAATATCTTCCAGTGTGGACGGCTCCACCGGTATTCATGCCTTGGACCAATTCGGGATATCTTCCTTGAAGACACCCTCAAGTTTTCGTCCAGACCAGACTTCTCCTAAACTGCCACTAGCCTGCTTGTTAACATCCACTGAAAATTTATCTGTGAGGGCTATCTGTACCTGAAGTAGATGCGGTGTTAAAGGTCACACCAGCAACAGTGCACCGTGCAACTATCTCTACTCGTTATGCAGTTCCCCTGAGGCCCCATGTTTATCTTTGCCAAAGCAGGGAGGTCATGCGAGGGTTGACACATTCCCTGATGAGGATATGTGCTCAGAGCCGAAACAGGGACTAATCAGGAGTATGAACTCAACTGAACTTACACGGCCCAAATAGTGGCGACGAGTTTCGAACGTACCGCGAGGCCTGCCAGGATTTCACCTGGAAGAAGGTAGCAGTGGCATTAGCCTAAAAGCTTTTTTTCGCAAGATGTCACTCTAGCGTACTCAGGTGACAGAACACTGCAGCGACCAGCCCAAATTTTCAAATAAAGTCATTTAGAGGAAGGAGTTGTGTGATGGTTTAGGATCGCTATGCGTCGTGGTCCTTTCCATATCGACTTAAGGTTCCCATGTTGAGGATATGTGGATTTAAAAGAAATTATTACGAAAAAAGTTGAATTTTGAAACGGCCAGCACAATTTTTATGCCACTAGCCAAGGAATATACTACTGTGGGCAAAAAATAGTAAGATTTTTTAATTTAAATTTTGCGCGGAAACCCATTCGTCAAGACATTTTTTTCTTCTAGGTTGGTGTAGCTGTCACGAGAATATAACCGCACCATGGCAGCCCCGAGGAATTCTCCTTCGTGCAATATGGCCGCAAAAGGATCTGTCTACTCCCTTGTCAGCCACCGCGTCGTGCGGACGTCTCTCACGTACGCTGTCTCGTCGTACATGAATTTCATATTAAATATTTGTAAAATTTGTTAAGTACTCCAAGCTACAATAAACTGTTATAAAGCAAGATACCTACAAATGGTGACCCCGTGTTTAAAGAACATATAAAAGTGCGTCCGCTTCATGTAAATAACGAATAAAGGTGAAAAGTGCATCGCGTGTTTTCGCAACCAAAGACTTTCAAGTGCGACGTTTACAGTTTCCAACAAAAATGGCGTCCTCTGAACAGGCGCCCAAACATGAGGACGCATATTACGATACGGAAGCAGGAACGTCAAATCAGAAGAACGAACGTAATAGTGGTAACGTGCATTTGGACGCTATCCATCAAGTAAAATTGCCGCCATTTTGGCAACGGCCACCCACGCTTTGTTTCGCGTAAGTCGACGCGCAGTTTAAAAACAACCGCATCGTCACAGATTCGACGAAATTTAATTTTATCATCGCATCATTGGATTCTGCTATTCTGGAGCGAATCGCAGATATAGTAGGAAAGCCACCAGACAGCGGAAAGAACACGGCAATCAAACGAGAGCTAATTGCACGGTTCGCCGACTCAAAAGAAAGTCAACTCACAAAAGTGCTGACGGAATTGGAATTAGGCGATAAAAAACCATCGCAGTTAGTACGCGAAATGAAGGCGCTAGCTGGTGATTAGCTTTTTGATAACGCTATACGTTCGCTCTGGTTGCATCGGCTTCCTGCTCGTGTTCGCGGCATTTTGATTGTTACAGCTCATGTAGACACAGACGCTTTAGCAGAAATGGCGGACAAAATACTCGCTGAGTACAATGCGTGGCCTTCAGTTTCAACGGTAGCCAAGCAACCGGAAAACTCGGGACAAGTCGACTTATTAACTCGGTGCCTCCATAAAATCGAAGAAGAGTTTAAAAAACTGAACACTCGCTCATGTCAAAATTCACGTTCCAGATCTTCGTCAAGACAGCGGTTTCAAAATACTCAACGCATTTGTTTTTACCATCACCGTTATGGGGAGCAAGCGCGAAAATGTCGGAAACCATGCAGTTACGCAGTTAAACCGGAAAACTAGAGCTGTCGTCATCCAGTGGTGTTGTGGTCGGCGATGAGATAGAAAGACACTGTTTAGTAGTCAGCGATCGACATTCTGGCACGTTATTTCTAATTGACACTGGTGCTGGCGTCTCAGTTATCCCGTGAAATGACTTTAAAAAACGGACATCAACATCCAGCCTAAAACTGTATGCGGCAAATAATACAGTGATCAACACATACACCAGCCCGCTATCCTGTTCCTCATATACAGGATTGCGCACATATGCTAAACGACACGAAAAAATTTTCTACTATAGGCCTTGAGCGCGCATAACATCAGGTCCCAATACGCGAGGACGATATACATAAGTAGGAAGGCTCATACTTTTCCTTTAAACTGCCCATAGGAGCGTTAACACGGCAATACGGAAGTGAGACAAATTCTCAAAAACACACTTCTGCTTTAAACTGCCTATAGGAGCGTAAACACGGCAATATGGAAGTGAGAGCAATTCTCAAAACTCAAACTTCTGCTTTAAACTGCCCGTAGGAGCGTAAACACGGTAATACGGAAGTATGAGAAATTCTCGGGGCGAGTATGTTGGAGTGAATGGTATGAGGCTTGAGCTTGAATTTTCAGACAAGATACTTTGCCTGTTCATTAGGGTTCACCATTTGGCGATACCTCGGGGATCGGATTGCGTGGCGGAGACCTGTTGGCGGTGTCATGCTGAGGAGATTTTCGGTTTACTTAGTTGGTATATTATGTGATCTTTGTCTCTCCTATATGTATATGGTTCGATTTATTGAAACCAGTGGACAGAAAAGCACGATCATGCCCAAGTTCGGATGCCGAACATAGGTGCATCTCGCTTGGTCATGAAGAAGTTGATTAGGATTTATGTTCGTGGATTTGAGAATGTTGAGAGGAATGACGTGAGCGAGTTCCAATGGTGTGACAAGGCAGAAAGGCGATATTGTTGATTTGACTTGTGAAGTAAAAGTGGGTTGACAAACCTTGTTTTGAATGAAACTCATTATAAACAAAAAATAGATTACCGCGTGTGAATTAGCCGGCTTGCCGCCGATGTCATGATGCGCGGCGTCAAGTTCAATGTTAATTATACTTGGTTGTAAATTGCTGTAGTAGGCTAATGATGGTCATTATTTGATTGAGGCACATGATTTTCTGTGTGGCTTGCCACCGATGTCGACATGCATTTGGAACTAATGGACGTCGTGCCCATGTAAGATGCGGGTGGACGCATGCGGAAAATATAAGATGATAAGTGATTTCGAGCTGCATGCTTGGATGACGTGCGGGCTGCAGTTGAGATCGCCATTAAAGAATATGAGACTTATATTTGTCCGCTGGTAGCTTGTCGGTATAAGGGAAGTCCGTAATGAAGTGATGGTTAAAATAAATGAAAAGAAGTTTTGCTAGTGTATTGATTTTTTTTTATTTGATTGTTTCCAATTTACAGTTTTATATCATGCTTTACATTTCTTACTCTGTTATATAAGCACATTCACTTTCTTATTCTGCTGGAGGCTTTACCAACATTACAGCATTCACATGTATCCGGTCCGCATTCAGCATTGTCGTAAAACCATGGACAGCAGTTGTAGTGTATTCCGTGAATTGATGTTGTAAATGGGATCTTCGAGTATATTCTTAGGGTGTTTATATCGTGCAGCAAGCTCTCATGATGCTCATCCAGAAGTATATCCTCATATGCAGCAACAAAGTCCTCGTACTTACTTGTTTTCACGATACCGTCCATGTTGTTAACACAAAAGTTGCTTGTAAACTAACGATACTTTTCAGTGTTGAAGAGAGCTATATATTGTGTATTATTTAGAACGATGACAGTAAATGAACCTCGTTAGATGCATTAACGGTCATAGGTCGCATTTTAATAGTACGATGTTTTGTTCTATTGTACTAGTTAACTAGCTTTGGTAATATATCAACCCAATGGTAATTACCATTCATACTAAATTCTTTCCACATGATGTTTTTTAGTGTTAGATTAAATCTCTCAACAATGGATGCTTCATTTCATAATATTTCATCAGATTGCGAGAAACCTTGTTAAAATTTTTTGAACCGTCATCGGTTTGCAAATTCTTAGGAAAACGTCTCTGTTTGAAAATCTGCTGCATGATCTTCGCCACTGAGTCTGCACTTTTATTTTTAATAGGTAAAGCCCATGCGTACTTGGAAAAGGTGTCAATAACGGTTAAAAGAAACTTGCTTTCTCGATTTTCAGATGCAAAGGCAGTCATATCAACCAGATCTGCTTGCCATAAGTCGTCTATGCCTCTGATGGTGACCCGCCTACGTGTGAACCGTCTACGAGTGGGTCTATGTAGTTCATTGACAACTTGGCGCCTGATCATCTTTATGTTATAAATATTCCTTGCAATAATGTATGTAATATTACTTTGAAAGATGTTATACTTTAAACATCCGTTCACTATGATGATTGCAGGCCCATCTAGGTGTGGCAAAACGACTTTCATAGAAAATCTTCTTGTAAACGAAGCAATGATACATCCACAAATAACGAAGATAATATGGTGTAATGCAGAACAACATGCTATACCAGTACGCAAGTCACTTAAAAGAATTGAGTATTTAAATTCAATAACTGAACAATTTCCAAACGTTGCAAATGAATCGATACTAATTGTGCTAGATGACATGATGTTAAATGTTTTTTCAAGACAAGTGTGTGAGTTATTTACGAAAGGATCCCATCATCGCAATCTTTCTGTCATTTTGGTGACTCAGAATGTATTTCATCAAGGAAAATTTTGCCGTGATATTTCACTAAATTGTAAATACCTCGTGTGTTTCAAGAACCCTCGAGACAAGAGCCAATTTCATCATCTGGCTAAACAGATCTACCCTGAAAATAATTCCGAGCTTATGAAAATACATAAAGGTATTACACAACAACCACATAGTTATTTAATGATAGATCTAACTCAAGACATAAATGATGTATTGAGATTCAGAACGGATATGTTTAATAAAAATTTCACAACGTGTTACTGCAGTGTAGATAATCTAAGAGAAGAGAATGGTGTGTCGAATGAAACGATTGAAGGTCAACAAGCATATGCTATATGTGCTTAGAAAAGCAAGTCCATGTTTAAGGAAGGCTATACTGAAGACAGCGAATCCTGAGGTGATTAAAACTCTTTGTGAAATCACATACAATACATTGAAAGGCAATCATAAACCGTCTGGAAAATCATTCACGCGGCTGTGTAAATATAAAAAGAGCATTCGTAAGCTTGTTGGCGCTAGAAAATTTGTCCCACGACAGTGTAAAGTCTTAGTCCAGCAAGGTGGCTTTCTACCTGTTTTGTTAGGTAGTTTACTTTCAGGTTTGATTGGTTCTTTAATTGAAAAATATGCATAGGAAGCAGCAGTCTTGATAAAATGCTTCTTTTATCTCCGGAAGTGTATGAACGCTTGAAGGAGACAGTTGAAGGCGCTAGCACACAGACTTTACTTGACAAAAACATGAGTACATCGCGTTCAGTAGTGTGCGACATTCCATTACAATTTTGGATGAGGTATACACGTTGGATAATGATTGGATAGCAGCTTGACTGTCGGAGAAAATGTTGAGATTTCTTATAGAAATTTTCTGATTTGTCAGCCAGTCCACTGCCTTATGTATGGCGATGACCTCTGCCTGAAAGACACTGCAGTGATCTGGTAGCCGGAAGGATAGTCTTAGACCTAGCTGTTCGGAGTAAACACCACAGCCAACTTTTCCATCCATTTTTGATCCATCAGTGTAAATGTCGACCGATTCCTGTGTCCTATTTCCTTCCATGATCCAGTCATCTCTGCTAGGGATGACGGACTTGAAACTGTGGTGGAAGCAGGGAATCGGAGGAGTGAGGTCTACTTTCCCTGGCGTTGGTCCATCCCTCCTTAATATGGTGGAGTGGCCGATATTCCCATCACGCCAGAGATTTAGAGCTTTCAATCGAATAGCAGAGCACTTGGCCTGCTGTTTCGTTAGGAGCTCCGTCGGGAGCCAATTTAATAGCATAAACAATGCTTTTGTCGGGGTAGTGCGTATAGCCCCGTTGATTGCAATAGCTGCAGTCCTCCTGACCCTGTTAACCAGGTTCGCGTTTGATGTTTTTGCCATTGCTGGCCACCAAATAACCAGGCCATACAGAAGGATTGGTTCCACTATCGCTGTATAGAGCCATGATACAGTTTTGGGTTTCAGTCCCCATCTTTTCCCAATAGCTCTTTTGCAGCAGTAGATTGCGCATGCCGCTTTACGCGCTCTTTCCGTTATGTTTGCTTTCCATGCGAGTTTGGAGTCTAAGATCAGACCTAAATATTTGACCTGATGAGATGGATTGAGACTTGTCTCACCAAGTTTAGGTGGAGCAAATTGTGGAATTTTGTATCTTCTTGTGAAGAGCATAAATTCCGTCTTTTGCGGATTTATCTTTAGACCACACTCTTTGCTCCATTTGGTAAGAATACCTAGGGCAAAGTTTAGTCTTTCCGATAGGGTGTTAACAAATTTTCCCGATATTGCTATTGCAACATCGTCGGCATAAGCTACGACTTTGCAGCCAGTCGCTTCTATTTTTGACAGGAGTTCATCCACCACTAGGTTCCATAGAAGGGGTGATAGCACCCCACCTTGTGGTGTGCCTCTGCAAACCCTCCTTCGTAAGGTACTGTTTCCTAGCGTAGAGTTGATGTTCCTGCTGCTAAGCAATTGACCGATGAACCCTATCAGGTTGTCGTCGGCATTGCTTCCCCCGAGTGCTTTACCAATAGCCTTATGGCTGATATTGTTGAAAGCCCCTTCGATGTCTATAAAAACTGCTTGCGTGTATACTTTGACGCTTAGCGATTTTTCGATGAAGCTGGTGAGCGAGTGAAGAGCTGTTTCAACCGATCTCCCTTTTGTGTATGCGTGCTGCGCATTAGAGAGTGGTTTCAGAATAGCTCTCAGATGGATCTCTATCAGTCGCTCCAGAGTTTTTAGCAGAAAAGAGGTGAGACTGATAGGTCTGTAATCCTTAGGTGAGGAGTGGGATGTTTTACCCGCTTTAGGTATGAAAACTATTTTTGCTTCTCTCCACTGCTGTGGAATGTAAGCCATCCGTACACATGCTTTGAAAATGGCGTTCAGCCATGGCAGTGCTATATTGATACCCTGCTGGATCTCAATAGGTGAGATGTTATCCATGCCAGGGGATTTGAAGGGTTGAAATGAGCTGATTGCCCAGCGTAGTAGCCTGTCATTTACAGGCACAGTAGTTGGCATGCACTCCGGGAGCGTGTGTGGATCCGCTTTGGCAGCCACACCCTCACTGCCCGGGAAGTGCGTATCTACGAGAACGGACAGAGTCTCTGAGCTGGATTTCGTCCAGACTCCATTTGCATCCTTAACGGACCCTAAAAATGAGGGGGAGCTCGTCATAACTTTTCGCAGGCAACTGACATCCTTGGAGTGTTCTATTTCTGCACAGAAGCTTCTCCAAGAGGTGCGTTTGGCCTTTCTGATAGAGGATTTGAACTCCTTCAGTTTTGTTTTTTAAGAACACCAGTCCTTAGATTCTGTAGCTCGATTGAAGGACTTCCTACATTCCTTCCGCAGCTCCGCAATGTCACTATTCCACCATGGGGGTTTGTACCTCCCTCTAGGCTTCGTTGGACTACATGCAGACCTTGCTGCGTCATTGAAGACCAATGTAAGGTCCCAACAGCTTCCTCAAGACCGGGTATGTCTACAATCTCTGGAGGTCCGCCTTCTAGCGCAGACTCGAATACCGATTGGTATTTGACCCAATCCATCCTCCTTTTGTTAATGAAGGTTGGATTTGTCGGAGGGTCAGATGCCAAATCGAACCTTATGTATAGGTGATCGGAGAACGATCACTCTTGCGATACGTGCCATCCCTTGATAGCTTGGTTCAAGTGCTCGTTCGTCATAGTGATATCACGAACCTCTCTACGGCTTGCCGTAATTAAGGTAGGACCCTCACCTTTGTTAGCTAGGGCTAAGTCATGTAATAAGATAAATTCAAATAGTGACTCACCCCGTTTATTCGTGTCGGTGCTACCCCAGATGCGATGATGGGCATTGGCGTCCGCTCCGACTATTAAAGGGATGCCTCTTGAAGTGGCTTCCCTTGTGATCCTCTGCAGGCTAGTTGGAGGTGGCAGAACATCATGCGCCATATAGCAGGAGACAGCCCAAAGGGGTTTGGACTGTCTTTTCACTGCTATCGCAACGGTGTCCTGGTCACTGAAATTAAACAAGGTTAAAAACTTCAAGCCTTCCTTTACAATTATGCAAGCCCTTGGTTTACCTACTGTGTTGAAGGATAATGTGTTGTATCCTTTCAAGTTGAGCCCGCAAACCCGGTTTCCAACAACCCAAGGTTCCTGGGCCAGTATTCGCTCCTCTCCTTTTTGAGCCAGGTGGAGAAGCAGCGCGGCGGATGCCGCCTTCGAGTGATGGAGGTTAATCTGCAGAAACCTCAGCATCGCGACACAATGTTTTATCCGCCTCCTCGTCAGATAAGGACATCTCCTCCTCCTCGACCAGGTCGAGGGTTTGGAGAAGGTCCCCAGCCAACTCCGTGGTGGAGGTGGTGCTTCTTCCGTCATCGGAGAGAAGATCTGACTCAGAGAGGTCCACGGTCGGGTCTACTGATGCTTCCACAGTTCCCTCGCTTCCACTCCCCTTGCTCGGTTCCCGTACTGCCTTCCCAGTACGGTCCTTGCGATATACTCGCAGGGTGATAGCCGAGAAACCGTAGCTGATCACCCCGCTCTTCGATTCCAATGGAGCTAGCGACTCCTCGTTCAGGATTATTAGGGCCTCTCGCTGTCCATTGCTGGGCTCGCTAACCTTAGCTACCTTCCAATTTTCCACCGGGAGGTCAGCATTACTGAGCTTGATTAGCTCAACAATTTCTTCCGGTGTGGATGGCTCCGCTGGTATCCACGCCCTGGACCGAGGCCTATTCGGGATATCTTCCCTGGAGACAGCGTCCAGCTTTGCTCCAGGCCAGACTTCTCGCAATCTGCCTATAGCTTGCTTGTAAAGATCCGCTGAACGTTGATCTGTACAGGCTATCAATTTAACGTGACCCTGGTACCAGCCAGCATCACGACAACTTGGTGGAGGGCCAGGATTTGCCTCGAGTATGGGCTTGTACACCCGAAGAAGCGCGATTTCTACCATCTTCCAATTTGACGGTGAGATGGTACCATCGCTACTGCTTCTGTCGATAACAGCCCATACCAGGCTGTCCTTGGCAGCTTCACTGAAACTCCTGCCCTTAACAGGATTGGGTGTGACCAGTTTTGGTCTTTTGCTAACCGGCAGTTGGACGCTCGGTTGAATTGGGGCAGACTCATTAGATCTACATCTTTTATGAGTTGCCTCTTTCTTTGGAATAGAGGCTTTGTAAGCCTCTACCGTGGTGGTTGCCCATTTCAGGGAGATTTTATCCTTCTGGGAAAGACCATCCGGAGGTAAATCTTTCAGCCTTTTCAGGACTTTGAAGGCAGACCTTCTGTCTCTGTAAGCCGTGACTGAGGGGTTTTGTTGCTTCTTAACACCTGAAGTGGAAGCGGTGTTGGAGGGCGCTCCGGAAACAGTTCGGGCCGGCTTGTTCGCCGTTACCTTGGTGTTACCGCTAGCGCCAATAGGCTTGACTGAGGGAGTACTTGCCCCTGGCATAGCTACCTTGGAGCATGCATCCCTCGAAGAAGTAGGGGGTTGGCTGATTATCGCGGTCTTCTTCCCACTAGAAGGACGCGTCACCTTCGTCCACTTCCCTTCCGGGCGGAGTGGATCTTCCTTTTGAGTTTTTTCTAAATTCATTGCGATTTGGGTCCCCCCTCACAGCCGCTATCTCCACTCGTTGTGCAGTTCCCCTGAGACCCCATGGTTATCTATGCCGAAGCAGGGAGGCCATGCGAGGGTTGGCACATTCCCTTATGAGGATATGTGCTCAGATCCGGGCCGGGGATTAATCAGGAGTCCAAACTCAACTGAACCTACACGGCCAGACTAGTGGCGACGAGTTTTGAACGTACCGTGAGGCCTGCCAGGGTTTTACCGGGACGGAGGCAGCATTGGCATTAGCCTGAAAGCCATTTCCACAAGATGTCACTCTTGCGTACTCAGGTGACAGAATACCACTACTACCAGCCCAAAGCATCAGATATAGTCGTTAAGACGAGAGAGTTGTCCAAAAAACAATCGAGAGTCGTGCCGTGGTAGATCATTTAGCGTTACCCAGGATGCACCGCGAGGAGGCGATCTACCCATACATCCCCCGTTTTTGCCATAGTTAAGTAAATTTTCAATGTAGGCGCGACAGTGGTAATTGTTGTCTGTCTGAGCTATATTCTTACCGTTTAATTGTACAGTGCATTGTCTAAAAAGCGAATGCATGATATTGTTAGCTACACCTATCGGGTCAACCAGGACATCACCCCCCATCAGCTTTCTTAAGTTTTTCGTTTCCAGTGAAATGTTCTTCTTTACCGTTTTTTAGTTTAACCAGCTGTACCTTAAGTCGCAAGTAAATACTGGATAAATCACGATATGTATCTCCATGACCGAGCGAAACATACTCCAGCACAGAAGAATTGTCCAGTGATGCAATGGGTTTGTAGGCAACCTCCTCGGTCTTCAAAATGCTACTCTGAATCGGTGGCGTGGCGAAAATATCCAATTCAGACTTCAAACACTCCTTCTGCATCCCCATGTTTTCTACTCGTCGAATATATCTGTGGTGTTTAGCAAGTCGGTTTTAGAATTAAACACCACGGAAATATTTAACTGTGATTATTATTTAAATGTAACGTACAATAGTTTCACATAGAATGCATTTACAAGTCGACTGTCGCCGGCCGCGTGTCGTGGAGGAAGAAAGTTTTCACTTGACGTTTGCTGCGCCTCTCGCCGTCAGAGTCGTCAAATGTGGCGTTACTAAGGCTGCCACAATACTCCCTTCCCAGTGACTGAAGTCACGATGTTGTCGGTTGTTTATGCTGTCAATGTCATTTCTCGGCTGATCAATGTTCCAGTGGGTGTTTTGTCGGCAGACAATTTCGTATGCTATGGTTGCTATGGCGAAGGACTCTGTGGCCGCGTCGCTGTACTTATTAGCGCTGTGCCTGTCGTTGCAGGTGCTGTTTTTGGGTTTCTGCTGTATGTGCGGGTTGGAATTTTCCAGAATAGTGGGGATTCGATCGGTTGTTCCAGACATTCAGTGTTGGTGTCTGAAATCTCCGGTAACAGGTGTGCTGGTTTCAGTCTTTCGGTGGATATGCAGATGGGCTGATTCTTTACTTTGATGGTGAAGACACGGTCAGATTGTCTGGCTATCACTTCATGTGGTCCTGTATAAGGAGGCTCCAAAGGCTTTCTGACAGCATCTATGCGCAGGAATACGTGGGAACATGTCGAAAGATCGTGATGCACAAATGCTTTTCGCTTGTTGTGATGAGCAGTGGGGACTGGGCGTAAGTTTCGCATGTGTTCCCTGAGCTTTTCCACGAATGTAGCTGTTATAGTCGCAGTTTCTTCGCCAGTGAAAAATTCACTGGTAGGTGAAGTGTGCTGCCGTAAAGGAGCTCGGCAGGTGATGCGCCGATGTCCGGTTTGATAGCAGTTCGTAGTCCGAGTAGAACTGTGGGCAGAAGTTCTGTCCATGGCGTTGACTGACTGCACATTAGCGCTGCCATCAATGATGTTTTGAATGCGCGGTGCCAGCGTTCGATTATGCCGTTGGATGCGGGGTGGTATGGAGTCGTGTGAAGACGGTTCGCTCCCAGTAAGTTGCTGAGTGCTCGAAATAACGATGACTCGAACTGTGTACCCTGGTCGGTGGTGATAGTTTTGGGAGTTCCAAAACGAGCAATCCACGTCGAGTAGAAGCCGGTTGCTATTGTGGTAGCGGAAATGTCTTTAAGTGTTACCGCTTCAGGCCATCGTGAAAATCTATCTGTGATGGCTGGTAGAGTCACGATATCCAAATGGATGTGTTCAAATATGTTGTCTGGGACGATGATATGGGCTGGTTTGTTTTTGGTATGTCGTTGGACTTTAGCTCGTTGACAGTAAACACAGCAACGTGCCCATTGAGTTACGTCCTTTTTGATGTTTGGCCAGACGAATTTAGTTTTAACGAGCTGTACGCTGGATTTTACGCCTGGATGTGCCAAACCGTGTATTGACTGGAAAACGCGACGGCGCAAGGTTGAGGGAATATATGGTCTGACCTGATCTGTGGAGACGTCGCAGTAAACCGATGCTTTCCCGATAAACACCTTTCGTAGTTGAAGAGAGGTGCCTGCTTGTAGAAGGTGGTGAATTTCTGCGTCAACTGATTGTTCGCGTTCCAGTTCTTCGGCGTTTATTGTTGTTGGCATGGTTATTTCACAGATTCGTGATAACGCGTCCGCTACCGTGTTGGTGGCGCTGGAGATATGTAATATCTGCGTCGTGAATTGTGATATGTAGTCAAGCTGTCGTAACTGACGTGGGGAAGCCTTGTCTAATTTTTGGCTGTAAGCGTAGACCAGTGGTTTATGGTCTAACCTGATGACGAATGGTCGTGCCTCCAGAATGTGGCGAAAGAAACGGATGGCTGCGTAGACGGCAAGCAGCTCGCGGTCATACGCACTGTAATTTTTTTCTGTGGTACTCAGCTTTCTAGAGTAGAAACCCAGTGGTTGCCATTGGTCACTGACTAGTTGTTCCAAGGCAGCACCAATTGATTTATCGGAAGCGTCCGAGATTAGTGCCTAAGGTGCGGAAGACACCGGGTGTGTTAAGGAAGTAGCCTCCACTATGCTTCGTTTGCACGCTGTGAAAGCCGTGTCAGATTCTGGAGTCCAGTTTATTGCGCGTTTGTCATTCTTGGGGGATTGTTTTAAGAATGAATTAAGTAGCGCTTGCAAGTTAGCTGCCATTGGGATGCAGCGTCTGTAGTTGTTAATTATGCCCAAAAAACGGCGTAAATCTGCGATAGTTGTTGGCTTTGGGTAATTAGTAATTGTGTCAACGCGACTCGATGGTGGTTTGCACCCATTTGCGTTAATAGTGTAACCCAAGTATAATACTTCCCGTCTTCCAAAAACGCACTTGCTGATGTTAATTCGCAATCCCTGTTGTTGTAAACGTGTGAACAGCTGTGTCAGGTGTTTCATGTGCTCCTCCGGCGTCGTGGACATGACGATTATGTCGTCAATGTAGCAGAAGATGAAATCCAATCCACGTAAAACGCTGTTCATGTGCCTTTGAAATGTTTGTGTTGCATTTCGTAACCCGAAGGGCATGACAAGGTACTCAAAAAGTCCGAATGGAGTGCACACAGCAGTCTTGGGTATGTCTTCCTCGGCCATTGGAATTTGGTAATACGCCCGGTCTAAGTCTATAGTTGAAAAGATGGTCTTGCTGTGCATTCTTTCGACAACATCGTGAATATTGGAGATCGGGTATCGATCTGGCACTGTTTGAGCGTTGAGTTTGCGGTAGTCCCCACAGACGCGCCACTCACCGTTCTTCTTCATGACGAGGTGAAGAGGAGTGGCCCAAGGACTAGAGGATGCACGGCAGATGCCCTGCTGCAACAAGAGGTCGATTTCTCGTTTGGTTGCCAGCAGTTTGTCACCAGTGAGACGGCGCGGCCTCTCAGCTACAGGGGGTCCGGTGGTTGTGATGTAATGAAAAACTGGGCTAGTTGAACATTTTCGTACTCGGCTCGACTCCGTGATGCCAGGGAATTGTTTCAGAAAATTGCTGTAGCAGCTTTGTGGGTCGAGAGCGGACAATTTGCAAATTTGTGCTTTGATTGTCTCCCCAGATGTGGTGCAGAGTGAGGCTTTGTCGATCAATTGTTCGTGTTTCAAATCCACTAAAAGATTGAAAGCGGCCAAAAAATCTGCACCTACTATCGCCATTTTAACGTCAGCAACTATGAACTGCCATGTAAAGGTTTTGGAAAGACCAAAATCCAGCCGAAGGGTTTGTTGGCCATTGGTTTTCATACTCGTGTTGTTGGCAGCGTATAATGTTATGTGTCCTGTGCTGTTGTTTATATTTGACAGCGCAAATGGTAAAACGGACACGACGGAACCAGAGTCGATTAAAAATTTAATTTTGGAAATTCTGTCTCTAATGTGTAGGCGGTATTCTATTTGGTTGAGGTCAGTAAGCGGCTGGTCACCTAGTTTACGTTTGCTAGGTGACACTTTATTCAGTTTTTTGACTCATCAGTAGGTTTGAATTCACACGGGCTAACACAACGCTTTGCCTCGCTGCCAAATTTACGATGATAGTAGCACGTTTTGCTTTCTTTTTGTGGTTTTGGCACGTGTCTGTAGGAATTCGAGAGTGATTTGGTTTCACCGTTGAGCTTGACTGCTAACGTCTTGACAGACTCGGTGATTTCCTCGAGTTTTTGCTCGATGATCTGAAAGCGCATCTCAAATACACTGGTTGGCTGGTCACGAAGTTTTTGATGTGCGGTAGCCATGACATGAGATGGTAAACTGTTCTCAACTATGCGCTCTGCAATTGTGGCTTGTCCCAACAGCGAAAAATCGTTGTTTGCCACGAGTATGCAACGAACATTAGCTGGTAACCGATTTAGCCAGAGGGTTCTGATGATGTCATCAGTAAAACCTTCCGGTGCAAGGGTTTGCATTTCACGGAGTAGCTGCGAGGGGGTTTTGTCATCCAGATCGAGGTGGTTTAGCAAGTGGTTGATTCGTTTCTCCTTGGAGATGGTAAACCTGGAAAGCATTTCCGATTTAAGGAATGCATACTTATCTTGCGGTGGTAGTGATCGGTCGATGTCTGAAATCTGTCGGAGCACTTCCATGTCAAGAGATGCGATGACGGTGTTTTATTTGGTGTTGTCGACGACTTTCGACAATTGGAACTGCGCATCCGCATGGAAAAACCAAGATTCTGGATCATTTTTCTAGAACGGGGGCAGTTTGATGTTGTTGATTGCCGCGACAGCTTGATCCTCCGATTGCCATGCCGAAGCGTGCGTTTGTGCGGTTAATAACTGCGGTGACTTGAGAGTGTCCGGTGATAAATCACGTGCTGCATATAGCAGCGGATTTGTGCTCACGTCGCCGGATATTTCCTTGAAGGGTGTTCGCGGTAGAGCCATGTCTCGTTAGGCTGCGTGTAGAACCAATTTCCTATGCGTGTGTAGAAACGGCAAGTCCGTGCGTGCGCCGAGAATCCAGACGTCACCAATACAAACAGGAACAAGGAAAGAGAAACCTCTGTGTTAAGGCAACTGTGTGTTGTCGTTACTGACTGACGCGATTGTGAAAGAGACAGCACTATGCACGCGCGTCGTTTTGGGGCCCAACCGCGTTGGGGCGAAGTCTCTTCTTGCGCTGACTTAAATTTGCTCGAATTGTCGGGGTCACCAATGTCGTGTTTAGCAAGTCGGTTTAAGAATTAAACACCACGGAAATATTTAACTGTGATTATTATTTAAATGTAACGAACAATAGTTGAACATAGAATGCATTTGCAAGTCGACTGTCGCCGGCCGCGTGTCGTGGAGGAAGAAAGTTTTCACTTGACGTTTGCTGCGCCTCTCGCCGTCAGAGAAGGAAACCTCAGAGTCGTCAAATGTGGCGTTACTAAGGCTGCCACACATCCAACACATGTTTTCTTAGTGAACGTCTTCTTTTTATAGTTTTCTTGTTCCCGGTTGACGATGTTTTCTTAACCTTTTGTCGTTTTTCATGTTTACACCTGGATTTCATCTGCTTACTAGTGAAAGGGTTAGCTCTTTTTATAGCTAATCGCGTGCCTCTACCTTGCATTTTATCAAACATTTTATTTGTACCTTTCTGCGCTAATTCGTGAACTGCTGATTTCCCCTGTTCCTTTAATATTTGTTTGATTGGCTTACTCCCAACTTCTTGAAAATCGACTTTCCTGTATCAACGACTTGTTTTCCTAAAGCTCTCGCCCCAGACAAGAACAATGGTTGAAGATACCGTACCAATCCACTGAAAAAGCTCCCGATACCTCTTCCACGTTGATACACAAGCGGCGATCGATACAATTCTCCAATATCAGATAATTTACCCCCACTCTGAACAAGATAATAGCGTGTGTAGTGTGCATTCATTTCATTAGTATAGAGTTGTGTTAAATACTGTATCAAAACTATGCTGATATTTCCAACGTGCGAATATTTATAGATTCTTACCTACGTTTAAAGTGGAGCATGATATATGTTGGAGTAAAGCTAGGTTCAAAGTTGACTAGCTCGCCATGATGGTCTGTTATCTTAATAGAGATACTTTCAACAAATGTTTTCTCTAGCGGGCAGTACTCCACATGATCGAATCTAAAGACGCCATCACAACCCTTCAACGGGATTGCACGTAGATTTCTTACCAGTTTACTTCCTGTTATTCTGGGCTTAATGATATATGTATAAACATGTATTAAATTGCTGCTTTCACCATTGGGAGCAAATTCGAAGGATGAGTCGTAACGTGCTTTTTTCTCAAGTAAAGCTAATGATTTCTCCAGCTGACTTATACTGTCTAGCATTATTTATTTATCAAACGACTCTTTCATTGTTGCATTGATCGATTCGGGATCGCGTTTCTCAACGGGTGTTTTTAGGAAAGCATCAATGAATAAGCCAGCAATATTATCGGTTTTATCCACCTCTATTGGGACTGGCGTTGTACCCTCTGAGCCATCGGCCTTTTTGTATGGTATCTTAATAATGGTTTGAAAATCGTTGTTAACCCACTCATCGGGTAATATTTCATTGCCAATCTCTTTAGCGGTACGAGATATAGACCCTCGAATTACTGTGTAATGATACACTACAATGAATCAACAAATGATACAATTGCATGCACTCATTGCAATTCATAAAGCATGCTTACAATGAATCATAAACAAACGTAAACAAGCGATCAAATTGCATCGCTGTTCCCAATTCATTCAGAACGATACACGGTACGTAGTATTTGAGTCTACACAAATGACCCGTGCCTCATATCGAATTGCATATGGGCAATGAGTGGTTGTGGGTCTTACTTATCCAATTCTGGTTAGGGAGTTGCAATAACTCTTGTTTCTTTTATTTGGACCAATTCAACGTAACGAAAATCACGATAGCTGCGGCAATTAAGTTAAACATTTGTTTTCGTAGTTGGTATGTTGTGATATCAGATAATTTTTCTTTATCACGTTGTTCATCATCATCAAATTCAATCCCGCTTAGTAGCAGGGCTATGAAATCTGGTATGTTAATCGGTGACGTAATAGGCAGATCTACATTGAGCTTCATACCATAATCTTTTAGATGAAATATGTGGGTAGTCAGTTTAATACCCGATTCTTTTTCCCGCTTCTTCCTTAAACTATTAGCCGGATGAATATATTGATCGACCATCTTTAATAATTTGGCATAGTTCCATTTGTCTCTTGGAATCTGCCCAATTATATAATCTTTAAAGGCTCTGAATGATTTAAATTTTGCACCTAATTTTAAATAAACTTTTTCAGCAACCTTTCCGGACTGGTAAATGTGTATGCAAAAATCTGTTGCCTCTATAAGACTTCTTATGTCGGAAATTGCTTTTTCATCTCTATCTTCTTCGATACGATTGTGTATTATTTGCTTAATTTCGGTCGAGTAATAGTTATAATAGTCAGGTCTAATTGCTAAGAAAAATGACGAACGGAATGATGAAAAGTTCATATTATTTCCCTTATAACATAACTTTTGTAAGTCATTAGGCTCCCATCTAAAACGAGCATGATATTTACCCAATTTAACAACTTTAGCGATTATTAATTTTGAATCTTTTTGAACTTGCAAAGATTCTGGTACTTCGGTAGCGCTTGCATCTTCAGACGGTATTGACCGTTTAGAAATGCGGCTCACACCTGAATAACTTTTCTTATTTCTACGTTTTGGTAGAGCGATCTCTGTTATTCCAACGCTCCAATTGCCTGTAAACTTACACATACTCGGTAATATATTTTCGAAAGATGATATTGTGTTGTCAGGGTAAATGTCGACGAAACTGTTACTCAAGAGACATACGTGGAACTCGTCATCCATTATGTTTATAGGCATTTTTAAATTCTATCCCAATTCAATTTTTTTATAGTGGAACTAGGGTCGGTCTTCAAGCTTAACCGCTCACTATGCCGAGCAGGCTTTCTTACGGGGGCGTCAGCCTCAAATTGATCCTGTTTTAGACGTGAGGGTCTTAATATAGATTGCTTTCGACCTACTTCATCGAAATTTGACGCTGCAGCCCCTCTTTCATCAATTGCATCTCCGAAAACGTCATCCAGTTCATCCATACTTATATCCACAGGAACTGTATACTGCGTTAAACCATCATCACCCGTTAATATTCTATGGTCCTTGCTAGTTCCTTCAAATGAATCAGCAACACTTTTCCTTATTTTGGGAGCTGGTTTAAGGGTTTTTGCTATTCCACTCGCCGATAATCGCCGTTTGAAAGCAGCAGGTAGTTCTTGCTTTGGTGGTGTCATTTCATTTAACGATTCAAATATATCTTCAGCCCTTAAAAGTGAACTTTGTGTGGGTATTTCGTTTTTAAGCAAAAACTTCGTCTGAGTGGTGTTATCACGCAGGTTTTTATTTTTCTGCCAGTTCGGAGGGTTTTCAGCTTTGGGCTCCATAAATGTATTTTTTCGTCGCCTTGCATTTAAAAATTTCATAAGCACATTCCTATACTGATACCATTTTGCTTTGTCATTGTAGTATTTATTGTTCAATATCTTACTCATGTTTTTGTCAAGCAAAGTCTGTGTGCCAGCGCCTTCAACTGTCTCCTTCAAGCGTTCATACACTTCCGGAGATAAAAGAAGCATTTTATTAAGACTGCTGTTCTTATGCATATTTTTCAATTAAGGAACCAATCAAACCTGAAAGTACACTACCTAACAAAACAGGTAAAAAGCCACCTTGCTGGTTTAAGACTTTACGCTGTCGTGGGACAAATTTTCTAGCGCCAACAAGCTTACGAATGCTCTTTTTATATTTACACAGCCGCGTGAATGATTTTCCAGATGGTTTATGATTGCCTTTCAATGTATTGTATGTGATTTCACAAAGAGTTTTAATCACCTCAGGATTCGCTGTCTTCAGTATAGCCTTCCTTAAACATGTACTTGCTTTTCTAAGCACATATAGCATATGCTTGTTGACCTTCAATCGTTTCATTCGACACTCCATTCTCTTCTCTTAGATTATCTACACTGCAGTAACACGTTGTGAAATTTTTATTAAACATATCCGTTCTGAATCTCAATACATCATTTATGTCTTGAGTTAGATCTATCATTAAATAACTATGTGGTTGTTGTGTAATACCTTTATATATTTTCATAAGCTCGGAATTATTTTCAGGGTAGACCTGTTTAGCCAGATGATGAAATTGGCTCTTGTCTCGAGGGTTCTTGAAACACACAAGGTATTTACAATTTAGTGAAATATCACGGCAAAATTTTCCTTGATGAAATACATTCTGAGTCACCAAAATGACAGAAAGATTGCGATGATGGGATCCTTTCATAAATAACTCACACACTTGTCTTGAAAAAACATTTAACATCATGTCATCTAGCACAATTAGTATCCATTCATTTGCAACGTTTGGAAATTGTTCAGTTATTGAATTTAAATACTCAATTCTTTTAAGTGACTTGCGTACTGGTATAGCATGTTGTTCTGCATTACACCATATTATCTTCGTTATTTGTGGATGTATCATTGCTTCGTTTACAAGAAGATTTTCTATAAAAGTCGTTTTGCCACACCCAGATGGGCCTGCAATCATTATAGTGAACGGATGTTTAAAGTATAACATCTTTCAAAGTAATATTACATACATTATTACAAGGAATATTTATAACATAACGATGATCAGGCGCCAAGTTGTCAATGAACTACATAGACCCGCTCGTAGACGGTTCACACGTAGGCGGGTCACCATCAGAGGCATAGACGACTTATGGCAAAAAGATCTGGTTGATATGACTGCCTTTGCATCTGAAAATCGAGGAAGCAAGTTTCTTTTAACCGTTATTGACACCTTTTCCAAGTACGCGTGGGCTTTACCTATTAAAAATAAAAGTGCAGACTCAGTGGCGAAGATCATGCAGCAGATTTTCAAACAGAGACGTTTTCCTAAGAATTTACAAACCGATGACGGTACAGAATTTTTTAGCAAGGTTTTTTAGATTTTCATGGATAGATATAAAAGATATAGTGTAAGTTCATACTAATACACAATATATAGCTCTCTTCAACAATGAAAAGTATCGTTAGTTTACAAGCAACTTTTGTGTTAACAACATGCTGCTTTGAACTTTGAACCGTGACTGACGTGCGTAGAACGACCTCTTGCCCTTTCGTTGCCCTCGCTTCTGTTACATTTAGTATACGCGGCGCCCGTGTAGTTCCGATCGCAGTGCTTGTTTCCTTGACTCTTGTTCGCTTGGTGCTTTCCCGTACAAAGTGATTATTCTCAATATTGAACAGTCTCTTTCATCGCGAGTGATTTCTTTGTGCGACTGGCTTTGTGTAACGGTTCCAACATCTCCTCACTCAGTGCCATAAAACATTGACACTTTTTGTATATACGAACTTGCGAACTTTATTATATAGACGAACTTGCGTTGCCTAAAAGTAGTCTATACCTGCCATAAAAATCAATATTAACCCTTTGCATAATGGCTACGGCTTCACCACCTTTCGGCTCAACTTGTGCTTTGTGCAAATTTCCCGAGTCGAACCGTGCTCGTTTTATCAGTTGCGACGGTTACTGCGGCAATTCTTTCCACGCGAAGTGCATCGGTGTACAGGCCGCGTTGGTAGAAATCCTTGCCAAGCATCCAAGCAATGTATCGTACCGGTGCGATACTTGCAAAAATACAACACTAAAGGATGTAATAAAAATTCTGCATCAGCATACTGTCGCGCTAACCGCTCTCAACCAGAAAATGGAGTCATGCTTTGGTGTCTCTTCGGCTTCATCAGGGGCTGCTGACCCTATTAATATGGTCACTTTTCCGTCCCTTCAAGGTGCCAAACCTAAATCATCTATAACTTCCGGACACTCATCTACATCTGCTTCAAGTGTAGATGTTTCTAAGCCTCGAAATGCAACCGGGATCTCTGAGGTTTTAGCTGCAACTTTACCTCTGTCATCTCTTACCGCATCGTCATCTTCAACAACTCCCACTACAGTGATATCGTCATCAAACGCTTCTGCAACTCTATCCACTGCTGCGTCTATAACTTCCGGACACTCAGCTACATCTGCGTCAAGTGCAGATGTTTCAAAGCCTCGAAATGCAACCGGGATCTCTGAGGTTTTAGCTGCAACTTTACATCCTGCTCCTCCTGCGCAACAAGATATGGAGCCTGTGCCACAAAATTCGCAGACGTCCATCTCTGCGACACATGCATTACATGTAGTGGCTCCTCCAGCCCAAATCTTCATCTCGCGATTGGCTTATACAACCACCTGCAATAATATTAAAGACTATGTCGTAGCCAAACTTGGGTATACTCCTTCCTTCTTTAATTCCAGAAAGCTCACAAAGGACAACATTGAACATAAAATTGTTGCTTCCTTTAAAATTACTGCTCCACCGGAGCTCAAGGATGTTCTCAAAAAGGACTTTTGGCCTAGAGGAACGTTAGTAAAAACTTTCGAAAATAGACCATCTTTACATTTTCGACAGCGCCGCCCACGCCGCCCACGCCGCACTTTAAATTAACTAGGTCAATAGCTTCAAAAAATGATAATTCTTCGTTATCGGTTTCTGAAGTTGAGTCCCACAAAGCTTCACACGCGTTAAATATTTATTATCAAAATGTTAGAGGACTGCGATCCAAGCTAGAGATGTTTAACGTTTCAGCCCTTCTTGCCGGACATGAAATTATTTGTTTGAGTGAGACTTGGTTAAATGACTCGGTTTCGAGTGCGGAACTTTCTTGTCATTATGCTGTTTACCGCAATGACCGTGATCTTTTTCTCTCTGGCAAGGCAGACGGTGGTGGAGTTCTCATCGGTGTTCATAAGTCGATTTCTTCTTCCCTTTTCTCTCAATTTCATTCTTCTTACCCCGTCGAATCTATCTTCGTGAAAGTGTCGACTACTTGCTACTCCAGTATATTAGTTGGCTCGGTCTATATTCCCTGTAACTCTTCTATGTCTGTATATGAAATTTTTTTTAATGAAATATCTACCTTCCACAGTTCCCTTAATCGTTCTATCAGTCTTGTTATTTGTGGTGATTTCAACTCCCCGTAAGTAGAGTGGCCCTTATATCCATCCTCGGTTACCAAATCTTCTAATCCCCTTTCCATTCTCATTTCCACATTTCTTTCTCACCTTTCTCTACTACAGTTTAATACATCTTTTAATGTCAACGAGCGTCTACTTGATCTTATTTTAATAAATTTGCCCTCTCATCTTGCTTTAGTAGCCACGGCTGATTTTCCATACGTTCCAATTGATTCCCATCATCCTCCTCTCGAAATACAGCTCTCACTTCCTTTTCACAGGCATCGTCACTTCCACTTTCCTCCAACCTACAACTTTCATAAAGCTGACTTTCCTTCTCTAGCCCGTGGATTATCCTCGATAGATTGGGCTGCACTTTTCTCTAACCTCACTTGCGAGGAAGCTATAGCCAATTTTTATCTTATTCTGTCTAATCTTATCTCCCACTTTACTCCGCTTCGCCGTCCTTCCAGGAAAACCGACCCACCTTGGCTCAGCAAAGAAGTTATTGATGCCATCAAACTGAAAGATAGAACCCGCAAACAGATGAAGTTATGTGGCACCCCTGATGCCCAACTTGAATTTCGTAAGTTGCGGTCTGTGGCCAAGCAAAAAATACACCAAGCTATACGTACTTACCACTGTTTCGTTGAAAGTGCACTCCTCTCTAATAATCCCAAACCTTTTTGGTCGTTTATAAGATCCCTTAAATCATCCACTTCTATTCCTAGCTCTCTTCACTGGGATAATATCCTTGCCTCATCGGCTGTGGATATCAACGAGCTATTTGCTACATACTTTTCCTCTACGTTCTCACCTAATACTCCAATTTTTTTCTCACTGACAGCAACTCCCAAAATCCTGTGATATCGTCCATACTTGTAGATACTCTCCTGGTGAACTCCGTCATGGACTCCCTGGACACCAATGTCGGTCCAGGTCCTGATGGCATCCCTAATTTTTTTATTAAATCTTTATCATCATCTCTAAATACTCCCCTCTCGATAATCTTCAACTTAAGCCTAAGCTCAGGTGTTTTTCCCCAGTGCTGGAGAACGGCCAACATCGTTCCTATCCTCAAATCTGGTGATCCCTCATCCGTTAAGAACTATCGTCCTATATCCCTTTTATCTGCTTTCCCAAAAATTCTTGAGCGTATTATTCACTCCAATCTCTACTTGGCTTTAGGGGACGCTATTGTCCCTGAACAGCACGGTTTCCTTCCTAAACGCTCTACTATCTCAAACTTACTTGTTCTTTCTAACACTGTGGCTACGTCTCTTGACAATCATCTTCAAGTTGATTGCATCTACACTGACTTCTCAAAGGCTTTCGACACAGTTGATCATTTCATACTTTGTCGGAAGCTTGAGCACTATGGTGTCTCAGGCCCCCTTCTTTCCTGACTGTATTCCTATCTTTCCTGTAGGTCTTTTCGTGTCACTGTTCTAGGCACGCACTCTACACCATTTCATCCCCAATCGGGAGTGCCACAAGGGTCCATTCTTGGCCCTCTGCTATTTGCTCTTTATATAAATGATCTTCCCCCTGCTTTAAACTCTCCCTGTCTTCTTTATGCTGACGATCTAAAGATATTCAGGGTGATTCGAACTCTTGAAGACTGCAAACTTCTTCAAGAAGACCTTACCATGCTGAGTTCTTGGTGTCAAGCTAACTGCCTATCTCTTAACATTACTAAGTGTCACTCTCTGACTTTCTCTCTTAAGACTCTGTCCATCTCCTTTTTGTATTGTATTGACTCAATCCCATTAGAAAAGGTTGATCGTGTGAAAGATCTTGGAGTCATTTTCGACCCGAAGTTAAGGTTTGACGCTCACATCCATTATATAGTTACCAGAGCCTCAAAGCTTTCGGGTTTTGTGTTAAGACATTCCGTTGTTTTTACCAACCCTCACTCTGCTGTCCAATTGTTTGTGAGTATCGTACGTTCTATTCTGGAGTATGCATCCCAAATTTGGTCTCCTTATTTCGAATCCTATATAAACCTTGTCGAATCAGTTCAGCGTAAATTTACCCACTTTCTCTTATTTAAATTCAACATCCCTTACACACCCTATGAAGAACGCCTTTCATTACTCAACTTACCGTCTTTAGCTGCGCGAAGAACATATTTAGATATGTGCTTTCTGTACAAGTTGTTCCATTGTTACATTGAAGTCAACATCGATCACCGAGTCTCACTGAGACAAACCAATAGACCATCTCGTTCTGCCGATATATTTACTTTACCTTTCGCCAGAGTGGAAGTATACTTTTATTCTCCGCTGCTCCGTTTGCCTAGAACTCACGATAGGCTCCAGCTTGGATCTGCTCCCTCCAGTATTGCAGCTTTTAAACGAATCTTGGAAAATGTTTTATTCAAGTAACTTCTTCTAATTCTCTTCAATTTATAATATAAATTAGTTGTTATTTCACATTTTTGTAATTGGAATTTTCTGTTGAAATGTGATAAATAAATAAATAAATAAATAAACATGGACGGTATCGTGAAAATAAGTAAGTACGAGGACTTTGTTGCTGCATATGAGGATATACTTCTGGATGAGCATCATGAGAGCTTGCTGCACGATATAAACACCCTAAGAATATACTCGAAGATCCCATTTACAACATCAATTCACGGAATACACTGCAACTGCTTTCCATGGTTTTACGACAATGCTGAATGCGGACCGGATACATGTGAATGCTGTAATGTTGGTAAAGCCTCCAGCAGAATAAGAAAGTGAATGTGCTTATATAACAGAGTAAGAAATGTAAAGCATGATATAAAACTGTAAATTGGAAACAATCAAATAAAAAAAAATCAATACACTAGCAAAACTTCTTTTCATTTATTTTAACCATCACTTCATTACGGACTTCCCTTATACCGACAAGCTACCAGCGGACAAATATAAGTCTCATATTCTTTAATGGCGATCTCAACTGCAGCCCGCACGTCATCCAAGCATGCAGCTCGAAATCACTTATCATCTTATATTTTCCGCATGCGTCCACCCGCATCTTACATGGGCACGACGTCCATTAGTTCCAAATGCATGTCGACATCGGTGGCAAGCCACACAGAAAATCATGTGCCTCAATCAAATAATAACCATCATTAGCCTACTACAGCAATTTACAACCAAGTATAATTAACATTGAACTTGACGCCGCGCATCATGACATCGGCGGCAAGCCGGCTAATTCACACGCGGTAATCTATTTTTTGTTTATAATGAGTTTCATTCAAAACAAGGTTTGTCAACCCACTTTTACTTCACAAGTCAAATCAACAATATCGCCTTTCTGCCTTGTCACACCATTGGAACTCGCTCACGTCATTCCTCTCAACACTCTCAAATCCACGAACATAAATCCTAATCAACTTCTTCATGACCAAGCGAGATGCACCTATGTTCGGCATCCGAACTCGGGCATGATCGTGCTTTTCTGTCCACTGGTTTCAATAAATCGAACCATATACATATAGGAGAGACAAAGACTACATAATATACCATTTAAGTAAACCGAAAATCTCCTCAGCATGACACCGCCAACAGGTCTCCGCCACGCAATCCGATCCCCGAGGTATCGCCAAATGGTGAACCCTAATGAACAGGCAAAGTATCTTGTCTGAAAATTCAAGCTCAAGCCTCATACCATTCACTCCAACATACTCGCCCCGAGAATTTCTCATACTTCCGTATTACCGTGTTTACGCTCCTACGGGCAGTTTAAAGCAGAAGTATGAGTTTTGAGAATTGCTCCCACTTCCATATTGCCGTGTTTACGCTCCTATAGGCAGTTTAAAGCAGAAGTGTGTTTTTGAGAATTTGTCTCACAGTATGAGCCTTACTACTGATATACCCAAAACTGCAGTAGTTGCACCGTTTGGAATGTTCGAATTTTGTCGTATGACTTTTTGGCTGTGCAATGCCGCGCAAATCTTCCAACGGTTACTGGATACGGCTTTGCGCGGATTGGATTTTTGTTACATATACGTGGACGATATTTTGGTCGCATCGCGGGATTATAGCGAACAAAATCAACATATTAAAGGACTATTCGAACGTCTTCGCATATTCGGGTTGAAGGTTAACCAATCGAAATGTGTTTTTGGAGCTAGTCGAGTAGAAAATCTGGGATATTCGATAGACAGCAACGGGATTAAACCATTGCCCAGCAGGATACAGGCGATCAAGAATTATAAAAAACTTTCCACCATATTGGAGTTGCGACGCTATTTGAGTATACTCAATTTTTTTCGTCGATTCTTAAAGAATGCTGCCCAAATATTAGTACCATTAAATAATTTCGTCACAGATTCGCGAAAAGGAGATAAGCGACCCATTCATTGGACAGACGAATCGCAACAGGCTTTCGAATCAAGCAAAAATCTAATCAGTGAAGCCTCTTTGTTGGCACACCCCACAAGCGACGCGTTGATGGCTTTGTATGCAGACGCTTCAAATGTTGCCATCAGTGCTGTATTGGAACAATACGAAGATAACGTTTGGAAACCTTCAGGATTCTTTTCAAAAAAACTTTATCCAGCGCAACAAAATTATTCGACGTACGACAGAGAGCTTTTAGCTGTCTATGAAAGCATCAAACACTTTCGCTTCATGCTCGAAGGCAGAACATGCACAATCAAAACGGATCACAAACCGTTAACATTTGCCTTCAGACAGCGATCGGAGAAAGCGTCGCCTCGCCAAGCACGGCAATTAGAATACATCGCGCAGTTTTCAACAAAGATTGCCCACGTACAGGGTACGGAAAATCTCGTCGCGGATGCTTTATCCCGCTGTGAAAACATTGACGCCATTACAGAGCTCGTCGACATAAGCCAAATTGCTAATGCTCAAAAAGATGACATTGAGCTCCAGCGAATTCTTACATCTAACGTTGCACTGCGGTTACAGACTATGACAATCCAACAAAACATCGTTTATTGTGATACATCAATGGGTGAGATTAGACCATTCGTTCCTGCAAAACTCTGAAAGCGGCTTTTCGAGCAAGTCCACAGCTTATCGCATCCGAGTGGACGAGTTACAAGTAAGCAACTGCGCAAGAAGTATGTTTGGCCCAGTATGTGCAAGGATATTGCTCGCTGGGTGAGAGCTTGCATTGCATGCCAACGTTCCAAAATCAGCCGGCACGTGCGAAACACTCCACAAAATTTTGCTCCAGTGGAAAGAAGATTCCAGCATATTCACGTTGACATCGTTGGACCATTTCCACCAGAGCAATGAAAATCCTACAAACTTACTATGATAGACCGTTTCTCTCGATGGCCAGAAGCCATACCCATAGAAAAAATCAACGCGAAACGATAGCGATGGCAATATATACCACCTGGATAGCCAGATCTGAAGTTCCCGAAACAATAACGACGGATCGTGGAACACAATTCGAATCATCTTTGTTCCAATCGCTCATGAAGCTGATTGGAAGTCATAGAATCAGGACAACGACTATACAGAAGTCTAGAATCGGCCTTAAGGTGTCATAATTCAACGCGCCTGATCGAAAAAATTCCCACAGTTCTACTGGGCCTACGCACTATGCATAAAGAAGATCTACAGGCTTCGGTAGTAGAAATGCTGTACGGAACGTAGCTACATTTGCCGGGTGAATACTTTCTGAGAGAAGACAGTCCAGCTGATACGATTGTATTCATCGAAAAACTTCGTCGTGATATGCAAGATCTGCGTCCGGTTCTAGCAACACATCATCGTCAAGACGTTCCATTCGTTTTCAAGGACCTCTCAACTTGTACTCATGTTTTCGAGAGACAAGATGCAGTGCGAAAACCTCTTCAGCAGCCATATTCGGGACCCTATAAAATAATGGAAAGAATCAACGATGCCGTTTTAAAATTCGCATGGGCGAAAAAGATAGGACAATCACCACGGAACTATAAAACCAGCACATCTTCCGAATCCAGACCTCGTAGATCCAACAACAGACACACAAGTCTTAAGAACGTATTCTCGCCCACGAAACCAGACTAAGCAATCAGTGACGTTTGCGCCAACATAAACGTCACTTGGTGGAGAGTACTGTAGCTGTCACGAGAATATAACTCCACCATGGCAGCACCGAGGAATTCTCCTTCGTGCAATATGGCCGCAAAAGCATCTGTCTACTCCCTTGTCAGCCACCGCGTCGTGTGGACGTCTCTCACGTACGCTGTCTCGTCGTACATGAATTTCATATCAAATATTTGTAAAATTTGTTAAGTACTCCAAGCTACAATAAACTGTTATAAAGCAAGATACCTATATTGGTATGACTGTCTGTGACATCTGTGGCAAATGTCACATCAAAATGATCATTAGTGTTGAATATACGCTTGTCTTTCTGAAGTGCAAAAAGTGCATTCGGCGATTTTTACAATGAGTGAAATTATTCAACAAAGAAGTTCTATTAAATTTTGTGTGCGGAATCGAATTTCTGGTGCCGAAACGTTTAGAATGTTGCAAAAGGCCTTCGGTGATAATTGTATGTCGCGTGTTTTTGAGTAGTAAAAATTGTTCAAAGAGGGTCGAGAACGCGTTGAAGACGAACCACGTACAGGACGACCATCAACATCAACTGATCATCAACACGTCAATAAAATCAAGGAATTGGTGCTCGAGAATTGATGATTAACAGTCAGAGACCTTACTGGCATCGTTGGAATATCAGAAGGATCAGTGAAAACTATTTTAAAAAATCATTTGGAAACAGACGATCAATCGGCCGAATATCGTGCCAAAGGTGAGCCGAAACCGAAAAAAAACACGTCAAAGCAAGTCAAAAATCAAGGTCATGTTGACTGTTTACATTACCGAGGTGTGGTGCACTCCAAATTCCTTTCGACCAGCCAAACTGTCAACAAAGAATACTACTTGAGTGTTATTCGTCGTTTGCGTGAAGCTATTCGTAAAAAGAGGCCGGAATTATGGGCCGACAACTTTTGGTTTTTCCACCACGATAATGCACCGTCGCATACTGCATTGATTCTTCGTGAGTTTTTCGCCAAAAATTCAACCAATATCGTTCCGCAACCACTGTATTCGCCTGATTTAGCTCCGTATGACTTCTGGCTGTTCAGCAAACTCAAACGAACGCTCCGGGGAAACCGTTTTGAGCCAATTGAAGACATTAAACGTGAATCGCTACGCGTATTGAAGGCTATTTCGGAAATTGACTTTAACAACTGTTTCTAGGATTGGCAAAAACGTTGGCACAAGTGTATTGGGGCCGGGGGGATTACTTTGAGAGGGACAAAATAGATTTGGAAGAATAAATAAAGAATTTTAAAATTATGAACAAAGTCTTTCTTTTTTTTGCCAACAGTAGTAAATGCCGATTGTAGGCATTACCTGAAGTGCCGAATTATTGGCACAATCCAGGGAAAGTCTTTTAAGAGTGCTGAGACTGAAAGGCACAAGTGAAACTCGTTCGCGTGATTTCAAAAGACTACATTTTCTTCAACGCTTACTTGCTATTTATACAATTTCTTAAAACTAAATCAAACACTAATTACCTAATAAAATATTCTTTCATAGAACTGAAGTGAAGTATTTATTGGTGATGAATATATCACTTCAATGTTTGAAAGATGTTCTTAAAGAAAAACATGACACCCTAATCCTTTAAGAAATTTCTTTACTTGTGGAAACAAATTTCTAAAAATTAAATTGTTTGACATAACTATCCTAATTCAAGGTCTTTAACATATTGTTATGATAAATTTTATATTTATCTGTAATGTATGTGTGAGTCGCCAAGCGCGGAGCCCAGCAACATCGCCACTAGCGGTCAGTTCGCAGCCACGCGCCGAATAGCGAACACAGTTGGAATTGACAATATAACACGTTTTAGTTCATTTTTCATTTTTATTCAAACCTGAAATGTAACAACTAAATGTAAGCAAAAATCATCAAATATAACATTATCCTTAATTATTATTTAAGTATTTACTCCAAGTCTTTCCACTACTTCGTATGGACCTTTGGAGGGGCTTGTTCCTTTTTTTTATTGTGATTTTTGACATATATGAAATCTCCAATTTTGATTTTCGATTCATTGGAATTCTTATTATATATTTCTTTTCTAGTTTCTTTAGCGATGTTCAATAAACTTCTGGCTATTTTTACAGAGCGTTGCAATCTTATATTAAGTTCATTAACATAGTTATCTAAATTATTGGTTATTGGTTCTCTATTTGACATTATATCATTGAGTTAAATTGGTAATTTTCCAAAAACTAATTCATATGGTGCGTATTGCGTATCAACACGTGGTGTTATAATATATGCGAAGGTATAATATGGGATCCATTTGTCTCAATTTTCATCGTTTGCAAAAACTAAAAGATATTCTTTTAAAACTCTATGGTTTCTTTCTATGCTTCCTAAAGTCTGGTGATGATAAGGGGTGGAAAACATTTGGTTAATGTTGAGTAGCTCAAAAATATTCTTTAGAGTTTCATTTAGGAATTCAGTTTCTCTGTCTGATTTGAGGAGTTAAAAATAACTGTATTTTAAAACGAATTGCTCCCCTAAAGTGGTAGCTATTTGGTTCGCTCCATTTGTTTTAATTGGGTATGTAACGATAAATTTAGTTAGTTCACATTGTATTGTGAGTATATAGCGGTAACCATTTGAGATTCTTAATGGTCCGACTGTGTCAATCGAGGTAATTTCAAAGCTTGAGCTTGGTGTTACGGGTATGGTTAGTTTTTCTTTAACGTATTTTGTTCGTTTATTCTTTTGGCATAAGAGACAATTTGATACAAATGATTTTACCAATTTTGACATATTTTTTCACACATATCTTTGTTTTAGCTTTAATATAGTTTTCTAATTCCGAAATGTCCTCCATATAGTGTGTTGTGAAATTATTCGATAAGCTTTTGTTGTGTTTCGCTATCGGTTATTTTTATGGATGGTTTATATATAATAATTTTTGATTGGGAACGCTGAAATTTTTCAATATTTTTAGTCCTTTATATATTTGTCGACGTTTGTTTTCTGCAGATAATTGAATTTATTTTTAAATTCTTCTTTCGTTATGAGCTTCAAAATTTTATTATTTTCGTTTAGTGCTAGCTATGATATACCGAGTTTTCACATTTGTAGTATCAGTTTCTCCATCAGACAATCTGGATTGTGAGGATTATCACTTGTCTTACGATTACCTCATATTCGTTTATATCAAATCGCATATTTGATGATAGTTTCTCCGATCAATAACCTGGGTTATACGGATTATCATTATATCTTGCGATTTTCACATTATCTTTAATTTGGCCATTGCGTTCTAGTAAAATGTTAAGTTTCTTAATATTTCTTATGTCCGTGAGATATGTTCATGATGCTTCGTTTGGTTAATCTCTCCGTCAGGACATTTAGATTGTGTGCGTATTTTGGACATATTTCGTGTAATTGCCAATATGTCAAGTGATTTTGGAGTTGTTTTGTCTATCGATGTAGAAATAATTTCTTTTAATATGTTAGAATCTATTTTGATTCTTGATAGGGCATCCGCGATAGTATTTCTTTTTCCTTGTTTGTATACGATCTCGAAATCATAATCAGTTAGATCCAATTTTATTCTCGTCAATTTAGAGGAAGGGTACTTGTGGGTAAAGAGCGACACTGATGGTCTGTCGTCAGTTACGACTATGAATTTTCGATCAAATATGTAGGGTTTAAAAAAATTTAATGTCGAATGTATTGCTAAAAATTCTTTTTCAATTACGGGTTTGTTGATCTTATGTTTTTTCAGCGATTTACTCGCGTATGAAATTGGTAGATCAAAACCTTTCTCACTTTGTGAAAGTATTGCTCCTAGTGCTTGACCAGATGCGTCTGTAGCTATAATGAATTTTTCATTAATTATTTTTGTATTTAACTTTCTATAATCAACTACCAGTCGCCATTTTTTGCATCATTCGATCCTTTTTTGGAACTAGTAATAAAGGCGAATTGTATGGGATAATTGAATGTTCTATAATATCATCATTAAGTATTTTTTGAACTTGTTTATTAATTTCTTTCTGTTGAGTTTGTGGAAGTCTATAGTTTTTAATGTATATTGGATTAGAGTCTTTGACAGAAAGATTTTGTGTGTAGAAATTGTTTGTCCAAAGTGGTTCATCTTCTATTTGAAATATTTCTTGATAATCTCTGAATATTTCAATGAGTGCATTTTTCGCTTTTTCGTCAATTATTTCTAAATTGAGGAGTTTCAAAATATTTTTAAATCTAGAGTGGTCATTTGAATATTGTTGCGAAGTTCTAGCAACATGATAATTTTAAGGTGCTTCTGTGCTTATCTTGTTGCGTACCTATCCTAATTATCTTCAAATTATTTTCGCGCCTTTTCTGCACGAAATAACTAACTCCGAGTGATACCTACCTGGCAATGATTAGCTGAAAGTGTAAAGCTCGTCAAGTTCCGAAAAAAGCTGTTCAAACGCGTCGTCTCGCTCCACCCCTCAGATCTTGCTCGAACTTTCGCGAATACGAGTGATTGATCATTTCACGCTACGCGAAAAGTAGCTTTTCGAATTTTGGACGTGCTGGAAATGGTGAGTGAGTGGTGGGGGGAGCTGCGATTCGACTGTCGGCCTCGGCGGACGGTAGTGTTGTTTGGTGGCGTTTTCACTGCGTTGGTCGTGGTCACAGTATAGGTACACCCAGTAGGTAATGTTTCATATATAGGCGCACTATCAAGTACGGCCCGTGGTTCTACGGGACAACGTCAAATGTTTGTTTACATTTAGCATATGTTTGTTTACATTTATCATATGTTGGCTGCCACTTATCATACGTTTGCTGCCATTTACGACAAAATGGCAGCTATCTACTGGTCGGGGCAATGCCATGCACGTTTCATGCTAGGCGTGAAAAACGCCATTAGAAACTTCGGTTCATTGAATTACAATGGTGAAACGTCTTCGCTGTTCCAAATTTCATTTCCTTTTGACAAATTGATTGAGAGAAAAAGCCAAAATGCCTGAAAAATGTCTCATGTGCTTAAGTGAAAGATGAAGTCCGCGAAAATGCTTTATCCTTTGCAAATCTGGCAGTGCTTAGCATTCGTCAATTTTTGTAAGCACATGGCGTCATTTCTTGGAAGGAAAATACGAGCTTTTGGGCTTCGATTGCATACTGGGTCTACCTATACTGTGGTCGTGGTCCACTCGTGACGATAAGTGCTGAAAACTGCAAAGTTCAGTTCCAGTTGAAGCCCGTCGTGAGGTTCTGTCGTCGTGTTCGAGACCAGGCAGAAGTCTGGATCGTGTGCAAGTGGACTTGCGAATTGAGCGATATTCAATTAATGGAGCGCCCCAGAGAGCCTGCATCAATCGGACTACGAGCGCCTTGGAGGAGGCTGGTCCTGTATCTCGTAGTGTACGGGTTGGGTGCATTCCCCAATCGTACCTACCAAATTAAAACCTATGAAAACAACTGTCAAAACAAAATTAGATATAAAAGTATTAGTTTAAAAAAAAATACGTTCAAGTTTCTGAAATAAAAAACCATTGTGAATCTCATATTCTTATATTTGTTAAAATACATTATTTTGCTGTTTGTTTCGTTTTTCTCCAGTTCTGATGCAAGATTAGAGGCTTCAGTGAACGATTTTGGTTGTGCAGAAAAAAATGTTTTCTTTAGTTGTTCGTTTAGTCCATTTTTCAATATGTTTAGGGCGTATGTGTCGTTCATTTTTGTAACGACTGTTCTCTCAGCTTCCGTAGTAGTGTTCCCTAATGCAGTTATTTGAAGATTATTTAGTTCCGGAATAAGTGATAGAATTTCTTCTTTAGAAATGTTTACGGTCAAGTGTTTTTGCATTATATTTGATAGGATGTTGTGTATTTTCGGGATTTTTAATGTGCTTTTGTATCTCTCATTCAATGCTTTTGAAAGTTCAGCAAAAGTTTTGGGTTTGCTTACTGATCCGATTGATGTTTTTACAGAAGAGTTTAATTTCACATGATAAATAAATTCAGTCAATTTTCGAAATAGCTTTAAGAGCAGTATCGATATTAAAATTTTCCATTTTGTACGACTCTAGCTTGGCTCTAAGTATTTTTTTCTTTAATTCAAGTTCGAAATTGGTTGTTTCCTCAGTTTTCTTTAAGTTCTGAAACTTTGTTTTTGAATTTGCTAAAATTTCTAATTTTAGAAGAATTGTTTCTTTTGTATAAATTCGGTTGGGGTTTTTAGTTATACTCAAAAGAGCTTTGTCGAGCTCATATTATTGCTTGCAATAATGCACCTATCCGTTTATGTAGCGAAGAGTTCAATTAGACTTCATTTGAAAATTTTGAGAATTTTTGGAAATATATTCTTTAATTAACGTTATTGTATATATATTTATTATTAATACTATATTTATTGATGCATGCTTGTTCGTTTCTTGTTTCTTGTGTATTTGTTGTTATTGTTCAGAAATTCGTTGGTATGTTGTGGCTGCGACTTCCCAGCTCGGGGGCTGTTCTGTTTCGTGAGCTTTCTTCTAGTAATCATCTGTATTTCACCTGCACACTTCCACTTATTTTTTTGGTTTCTATATTTTGGGGATGACGCACTTCTGTTCATCCTTTTTTTGGTGCAAGATTTGCATGGTAATCGTTTAAGGTAATCGGTTTTCGTCCGATTTTTGTGGGTTTATTTTTCAGTGTATTTGCGGTTGACTTAATTTTCGGCTCCGGTGCATACTCTTGATGCTGCTTCCCAGAAGGCAGGATCGCCATGTGATGTAGTAGGATAGCCTTGAGATGATTATGGTCCTTTGTTGTCTTGGTCCTCTCCATATCGACTTAAGTTTCCCATGTTGAGGATATGTGGGTTTAAAAGAAATTATTACTAGGAAAGTTAAATTTTGAAACGGCCGGCACAATTTTTATGCCACTGGCCAAGGAATTTAAATGCCAATTGTAGGCATTACCTGAAGTGCCAGATTATTGGCATAATCCAGGGAAAGTCTTGTAAGATTGCCGAGACTGAAAGGCACAAGTGAAACTCGTTCGCGTGATCACCAAAGACTATATTTTCTATAACGCTTAGTTGCTATTTATACAATTTCTTAAAACTAAATCAAACACTAATTGCCTAATAAAATATCCTAAATTATGCATTCCACATTGTCATGCATTCGTAAATTCAATAACTTATCACAACTCGTTCCACATGGCACTCGCAACCAAAAAGGCGATGTCCATACTCGCAAGGTAGGATCACGAGGTGATAAGCGCTATCTGTCCATTCATGAAGCGATGCATTTATTGGTGATAAATACATCACTTTGATGTATTCAGGATAGCCTTTCATTGAATTGAAGTGATGTATTTATTGGTGATAAATACACCACTTTAATGTTTGAAAGATGTTCTCAAAGGGATACATCACAGTTGTCCAATAGCATACAAAGTCGTACCTTGGTGGATTATTTAGCGTTATGCAGGATACACCACAAGGAAGGGATCTACCCTACATACGAAAATAATAAACTAACAAAGGGGTCATCAAAAAAATCTTGGCAGGAAATAAATAACGACGCATTTGAAAAACGAGACAAAACTTTCAAGCGAAACAACGTGTGATCCACTTTACAAATTTTTGACCAATTTAGAAATAGCTATCAGCCATTGTAAAAATGAGTAACTCATCAGCAACTCAAACGAAATAAAGCATGGTCCCGCACCAGTAGCAATGACTCCCATTGCGATTCCAGATAACGCTGATATAAGCTAAACATGGAAGAAAAGCAAAGTGCTCCAAATCAAACTAACACCTTCAAAAAAACTGAATCAAGGTGGTACTTGTCTGCGAGATCTTTTCCAAAGAATTATCTCCAGAGTTTAGACTGAGAAAAAAATCCTCGAAAGCATTATATGACCAATATATAAAAGAACGAAATAAATACAGCTGTGATAATTACAGAGACATATCATTGTTGTCTGAGTCTAAGAAGCCATTGACGAAGATCATTCTGAACATGTGAAAATTGTACACGGAAAACATCATCAGTGACTATCAGGTCGAATCGCGACTGACCAAATATTTTCGGTAGAGCAGGCGCCACAAAAGTCCTGGAAGTATAACATTGATGCGAACCAAATCTTTGTAGAATTCAACCAAGCATACGATTGACAATGAACTACACTTTGATTTCCACTCCACAAAAACTGGCCAAGATCACAAAAGCACCGATGGTTACTTCGTAGTTCCACTTCAGAATGGACAGTGAACTGACTTAGAACTTTCAAACAAGTGGAAATTAAAAACGAGAGATCCAAATGAACAATTTATTTCAAAATTTATCAGTCTTCTTCAAAGTGTCTTCCTTGCACGAAAATGCATAAAAATGTTTAAAAATGCTCTTGTCTTTCTTTCACTGACTATATCTATACGCATAAGTTGCTCTTATATATATATATATATATATATATATATATATATATATATATATATATATATATATATATATATATATAAAGTTTTCCATTCTTTCAGAAAATTTTGATTATTTAGTATAAGCGTTTTTTTATCTTTAATCTTTATCATGTCAGGCAAGAAGTTGAAACTAAACGCTGCCATGCCATGCGGCATCACAAAGTATTGTTTAAGAAATAAATATGAGTGTATTGAATGTCGTTCTGTTAGGTGTTTTTTGCGACACTCTCTCTGGAACACACCATATATATATATATATATATATATATATATATATATATAT
Organism: Oxycera nigricornis; assembly: GCA_963942545.1. Taxonomy (NCBI): domain Eukaryota; kingdom Metazoa; phylum Arthropoda; class Insecta; order Diptera; family Stratiomyidae; genus Oxycera; species Oxycera nigricornis. The sequence continues at coordinate 63,795,146 of OZ012663.1, read as the reverse complement.
ATATATATATATATATGGTGTGTGTATATATATATATATATATATATATATGGTGTGTTCCAGAGAGAGTGTCGTATATACAGCAAAATGTGTTATACTGGCAGGAACTATGATTTGGCGAGAAATGAAATGTTTCCAATCAAAAAATATCTATTAGTGTGAAATTCTGAGAAAAATTTTGATTGGAAGAAATTTTTTCTTAATAAATTTAAATAATAACATTTTCTATATGAAATATATAGTTTGTTTTTTCTTTTCGGAAGTGTTGATCACTTAGATGGGTTATTCACTTTCTAGTCAAGTTTAATCGAATTTGATTCATAGCAAAGATTTAATAATTTCTCAATACTTAGTTTGCTGAAATATTTTTTTATAGAATATTACATATGATAATTTAAAAAAAACAGTTTCCATATTTTGTGTTGCTTCCTTTGCTTTTGATTGCCGCCTTTATTTTTCTAGGCAAATCTCACCACATTCTGAAATGTTTTTATGGCTATGATATGTCATATAAAACTTTCTCGAACAATTTTATAAGCTCCTGCTTTGAAATTGATTTTGCTTTTGAAATTTTGACCTTCATAATGGACCACCGATTTTCAATAAGGATGAGGCTGGGGCTATTACCGGGCCAGCCGAGGGTTAAAAGTCCAACTTTGGAAATAAAATCCTTAATCCGCCTTCAGGCCAGCCTCCTTAAGATGATTTTGGACTGTATGGATTTCATTTCCACTTCTTCCCACGTGCTCTGCTCAAATGTCCACTGCAGTTTTCAAGCGATTTCGAAGGCTAGTACGCTTTATGGCCCGATCTTCTGCGACAGTCTTAATTTTTCTCGCTCACTACCTTTGTTACGCTCCAAAGAACCAGTTTTCTTGAAACTTTTCAAAAATCTACCTAGAGCGGTGTGACTAAACCCAACCTTAGCTGCTTTTGCACGGGTACTTAAATTTTGGTCGGTGAATGTCATTCTGTGACATTTCACCAATTCGTTCATTTTTCCTTTTCTTACCATCTCACTTTACTTAATTATTTACGACGGATAGCTTCAACGTGCAAATTTCAACTTATCTAGTTTTATGAACTAGGATCACCTTTAAACAAAAACATACCAGATCAAAAATGATTATTTTTACCTTGAATCATTTCATTTCTCGCTGCTATATATATATATATATATATATATATATATATATATATATGTATATATATATACGAAGGTGGATTGAAAAGTTTCCGGAATGGGCATGAAAACGCAGTGATTGAAGAGTTTTTTATTTTTATTTTTCAACATAGTCTCTTTTTAGGGCGATACACTTTTGCAAGCGGTGCTCCAACTGTTTTAAGCCCTCAGAAAAATATGATTTCGGGAGCTCTGCAAAATAAGCATTCGTGGCGGCGATGACCTCTTCATTTGACGTGAAGCGCTTGCCCCCGACCCAAGTGTAATGGTACGCGTTTTCCAAGTAAAGATTCACGTTGTCTTCTATAGGCTAGTTCCGGGTTTGAAACTAGGAATACACTACACCCCATTCCTTTAAGAATATTAGTTTACAACTATGCTTATTCTTGTTACAATATTATATTATTTCTTATATTATATATGCTGTGTGATTATAATAGTTTTTACATTGTAATGGTATATAAAAATGTATTTATTTTGTTGGTACAAGTTTTTTGTGTAATTTTAGTCTATTATTATGTATCCATTTCTCTTTATTTTCTATTTCTACTAGTGAATTTACATTATTTATATCTTTTACTATATATAGGCCTTTGTATGGTTTTTGGTGTTTTTTACGGTTTTCAGCTGTTATTAGTACCAGATCACCAATATCTAGCTTAATAGGTTTGGTATATACTTCTTTATTGGTTCTAGCTAATTTAATTTTTTCGATAATGCTTTTTGCTTTTGCTGAAGAAATCTCTAATCGTAGTTTCAACTCATTCGCATAGCTTTCTATGTCATAAATTTTGTCTGTGTTTTCGAAAGCGTCGGTCGGTAAGTATGAGAGTTTTCCGAAAACTAGTTCGTATGGTGTGTACTTAGTGTCCACGTGTGGGGTTGTATTATACGAAAATGTATAATATGGTATCCATTCGTCCCAGTTATTGTCATCAACGAATGCTAACAGGTATTCATTGAGGACACGGTGGTTTCTTTCTACTACACCTAACATCTCGTGGTGGTACGGAGTTGAAAAAATTTGTTTAATTTGTAATAAATCGCAAATGTTCTTTAGGAGATTATTGGTAAATTCTGTCCCTAAATCGGTTTTTAAAATTTTGAAATGACCGTATTGTAATATAAAATTGTTTACTAAGGCCTTTGCTACTGTCTTAGTTTCCTTATTTTCTATGGGTATAGCTGTGATATATTTAGTTAATTCGCATTGTATGGTTAGTATGTATCGATAGTTGTTTGAGAGTCTTAAGGGACCAATGATGTCCGCACTTACTATTTCAAAACTAGAAGAGGGTGTATCGGTTTTAATCATTCTTTCCTTTGTGTGCTTAGTTATTTTATTGAATTTGCATTTATCGCAATTGTTGATGTAATGCTTTAACATCATTCTCATGTCCTTCCAACAGTATCTTTGTTTCAATTTAAGAAGCGTTCTGCGTATTCCTGTATGTCCACCATGTGGTGATTCGTGGAATTCTCTAATTAGATTGTTCTGTTCAGCGATGTTATCTATTCTTTAAAGGGGTTTATATATCATTATTTTCAATTGGATATCCATATTTCGTTGCAACGTATTATATAATTTTTTAAATTCATCTTTGGGTACGTACCTAAATATCATAACTTCGTTGGATAGAGCTAGCTTATTTATATTATTAATCTGCGAATAAGCAATTAACTTCCTCAATACAGAAACTAGTTTCGTGTTAGATTTATCGTTAAGGTTATCGCGAATTTTCACACTTTGCTTATCGCTGGCGGAAACGTATTTCTCGCGAGCTTTATCACTAAAGTGGACCATTAAATTATCTCTCTCTTTTGAGATTATTATATCTTGTTCATTTTTGTTGCGCAACATATTAAATTTTAGTTTTAATACCCCTGTTATATTGGATAGCGATGTACAGTCGAATGCATAGAGGTGATCAGTCTCTTGTTTTCGGTTGTCGTTGTCGTTATCGATTTTAGTACTTTTATTATTTTGCTGTTTTATCGCTTTGCTTCTTGTTATCGACATGAATTTTTTACTGATATTCTAGTCGTTCGTTGGAGGTATCATAGATTTTAATGTATCTCATCCTAATATGTCATTAGTTTCCATTGGAAAGTCCTCATCTGCGATGTGAAAAGTATTTGTTATCATCTCATTCTCGATGATGAATTGTTGTAGGGTTGTTCCCAGAGGCTATGTCCGGGCTGAATATCGATATTTTTGCGAATTAAACTATTTGTTGAGTTTCATTACCTCCTATTTCTGTAACCCAGTAGGTTTCGGAAATATTTCTTCCAAAAGATTTTCTGTGGTATATATTCTAATTTGAAAAACCAAATTCGCAGTTTCAAGATATATTGATATCTGATTTTTCATTTTTTTTTATACCTAATGTCAACTTGTTTCACTATTATTTTGTGTTGACTCAAACTGTTTGTTGAATAGATAAAAACCAAAGTCTAAATACAATATTTCGAATATTTTTACGATTGATGGCTAATTTAACTAGAGTTTTATGTGTTATTTTAGTGCGCGTTACCAATTGTTAATTCTATACATTTATCAATCATTATCAACATCATCTATTAATTTTTTTTTGAACATGAAGTGTATCTTGGTACAATTTTCATAAGAGTTCTCATAATGATTTTATGCTGTCTTAAAATTTTACTGATTTTCCAGTCCATATTATATATAAAATTAAAATTTGACTTAAAATATTTAGTGTTGAATTGTAAGTTTCTGGTCGTTGCCGATTTAATCCTTAAGTCATTATTAAATTATTTGTTAATTTAATCGCAAATAATGCAGAAAATTCTTCTTAATCTTCGCCTTCTTCCAATTTGCAATTGTCTTCCATATTCTTCGATGAAGTTCCATCTCCATTATTTTACGTCTAAATTTCATTTTCGGTCGCAGTATTAGTCGTCAATATTCAAATTTAAATTTTTGTTCCAATTTTTTATTAAAAAACTTTCAGCTTCGTATGGTCAGAATCGCCTTGATACAGGTTTCGAGAGTGCAGGATCGTCGATTGCAGGTTCGTGGGTCGCAGGTTCGTGGGTCGCAGGATCGCCATGTAAAGATGCAGGATCGCCATGTAAAGATTCACGTTGTCTTCTAAGCTGGTACTCTTCTAAGGTGATGGTCTTCACTCTTCTAGGATATAAGCTCGTCAACAGAGAAAAGTTTGAAAAGATTTGTTACCACCTACAGGCATCCCTTGGGTTGCCACATATTTGGCGCAGCCCGAGTAGACAGGCAGCCGATATTTCTAAATGAATTCCCAATGTATGAGGCAATTCGCTGTCTTCCAAATTGTAAAGGCAGACTAGTTGCCGAATAGAAGGCAACGTTATTAATGACAACTAGCTTGTTCCGTTAGGAGATCACTATTGTTCCGAGCCTCAGCTCAGTCCGTTCTTTTATTTTAAAATTTCGCTTACTGTTATGTGCATTTAAAATTGGTTATGATATAAAAATCCCCACTCTAGTCTTAAATCTATTTACCCTAACCAATCGTGCACTTTGCTTTGCCCCAATTATATTTTTGTTTACTCTGGGTTCAGTCATCCTCTAGAGTTTCACACGGTTACGAAAAAGGGAATTTTTAAACTAACATACCAATGTAGTTGAGGTTAAGATCTTTGCTAAGGGATTAATTTGAGGATGTGCTTTGGTGATATAGGAAGTTTACGTGGAGAATTATTTATGGAAGCTTCTGGGGGAAATTATTTATGGAAGCTTCTGGAGGAGGTTATTTATGGAAGCTTTTGGGCGAGATTAGTTGTGTATATGCTAGTTCCGGGTTTGGAACTAGGAATACACTACACAAGTCTTCAGATTTGGGAACAAAAAGAAGTCGCACGGGGCCAGGTCTGGAGAGTAGGGGGGATGCGGCACTACCTCGTAGCCCAATTCAACCAATTTGGCCATGGCGATTCACGATGAATGAGCCGGCGCGTTGTCGTGGTGAAAGAGCACTTTTTTCCGCTGCAAACGAGGCCGTTTCTCCTTCAATATGGCGTCGAATCGATCCAATAAATCGCTGTAATATTGCCCCGTGATCCTTCTTCCCGTTTGCAAAAAGTCGATGTGGATCACACCTTGCGAATCCCAAAAAACGGTGGCCATGACCTTTCCAGCCGATGGGACAGTTTTTGCCTTCTTCAGAGCAGATTCGTTTGGAAAAGTCCACTGTTTCGACTGCTGCTTGGTTTTCGGTGTGTAGTGGTGGATCCATGTTTCGTCCACGGTCACGAATTGGCGAAAAAAATCCGTCGAATTACGCTTCATTACGTTTCTACTATTTTGCGCAACTTCACCCGACGATCGGATAACACGATATCATGGACTTTGTCGACCATTTCCTCATTTGTGGCTGTTTTTGGACGTCCACTGCTTGGTTCATCCTTAGTGCTCGTACGGCCACGTTTGAACACGCTCACCCAAAAACTGATAGTAGAAAATGAACGTGTGGAGGTGCCATGAACTTCCTGCGAAATATCTCGTATCTCCGTCGCCGTTTTCCTATCCATCCAGAAATGTTTGATGACTGTACGAATTTCGTGTTTATCAATTTTTGCAAAAGTGCCAGACTTTCTTCACAAAACTGCCTGGTAAACAAGAACGGTACGAAGTATCTGCCTGAAAATTTGACAGCTTTCCTAAAACAACGTCACCTTGACAACATCGTAACAACTAGGCAATCCACGCGCCATCTCTTGCCGATTCCGAAAACTTTTCAATCCACCCTCGTATATATATATATATATATAAATATATATATATATATATATATATATATATATATATATATATATATATATATGTATATGTATATATTAACACCTAACAGGCGCATTTACAACATTCAGCCAACATATTCCACGATGCAAATATCAAATTATGTCAACGACTCGTCTGTTTCCATTCCCAAGAAGCATTATCAAACTCTTCTACGATCAAGTTGTCACACACCCGATGGCGAGATGTCGTTATAGCTAATTAAGTAATAGGCGTCTAATCATATTTTTAGTCTCGCATTGTAAGCTAGTTGGATGTAGGATTTATTGAATAAAATTATATTTTTTGGTTTATCTGGTCGCATTATCATGAACTGGCGCCCGAGCAGGAATCTCATATAATAAAAAAGTGGGTAATAGAAAGGATACAGTGAATCCTTTACGACAAGCTTACGAAAATTATTATGCGCAACGAAAGTGAACGTCGCGACTACTAAACGGAGGTTCAAACAAAAATTAAGTGAAAAACTCGATTGAATTCTGCCGACGGAACAGAGTCCCCGAATTTCCCGAGAAAAAAAGGACTCAGTCAAGTGGACAGCCGCTCCCGCCGTTTCAGCCAATATTAAAAACAGCATAAGATAAGATGCAAATTTTTTTAATGTAAGTTATTAACTACATTTTTTTACTGTATTCATTATTTGAGATAAAATTCTCACAAACTATCATAACTTTTTGATTGCTAATGACATTTTATTTAACTTTTCGTGCGCGTGATTTAAAGTTTGGTTTCTAAAGTAAAGTGTTTGTAAAGTGAAATGACTCGTTTTGTTCCTCTAATCCGTCCCGAAAAGAGATTTGGGAACCCTAGAGTACCAAATGACATATTTGGTTCAAAGTAGCAATAGTATTCAAGGGTTCTACCAGGTAGTGTGTTAACATTTATTATTAATATCGAAGAAATTTTCCTGTTTAGAAATGACTGCTGAAGCGAGAAGTGTTTTGGTTCAATCGTATCGCGATAAGGCACTTGACACCTTCATAAGAGGTCTCAAGAGTAACCTTCCCAAGCTTTTAAGTATCAAAGGATCGTCTTACCACAGGCTCTCTCAATTTGCATTTAACTTGAAAACTTCAACTACAGTGTGCAATATGCGAATAATACAAACTCAAAGTCAAACACAACCACTTATCCCTCTGCGGCATAACGTAGCGCAACATACACATTTTAACGTATTGAGACAGTTTCATTTTTCTGATCAATTTAATCTACCACCGCGACCATATAAACCAAGTCTCATGTATCGCCCAAACCAACAAAATCAATTTAAGCAAAACTAATTCCAGCAATCACAACATTTACAGCGTCCCTTGTTTCAGCCGAATCGTAATTTTGTTTCTCCGAAGCCTCAACGTAGACCGGAGCCAATGGATATCGACTATTCTATACACTTGCGAGCCATAAACTATCACAATCGCCCACAACCAAATGGTCCGTTTAAACGCCCAACTTTTCATTTAATTCACCAACCTCGTAAACTTCAGAGAAACAAAACTAGTAAATTTTAACATACAACCCGAAACTCGCGTTGAAGCTCTCCATTCGAATAATCGTGATATGGACGCAACAATGGAATACCTCCGAAAGAGTGTGACAAAGCCTTTCCCGCCAGATGAAATAACTTACAACGAACCAGAAACCCAAAGCAAAAAGCATAAACACCCGACCCAAATACCAGCGAACACCAATATATTCATTTTTTAGGTTGACGGCCTCTTCATTGCGTTATTTTGAGTATAAAATGGAGAGCGGCAACACAATAAAAATCTTAGTCAACAAGGGCCAAACATAAATTACATACATCCCAAGTACGCTGAAAACTACTATCCTAACGAAAACTCATTCTTCGCTAATTCGGCCGGTGGCAACGTTAAAATTACCCATTTTTCTATCCTAAACCTTTTTGGCACAACCCAATTTAAAAAAAATTATCCTTTCTAAATTCAACGCTTTTCATGGGATTTCAGGTAAGGACAGCCGAAAAGAATTGGGTGCAGTCATCTACACTGCCGAAAGCTATATCCTAAACAGCAACATGTTTATCCCAATCAAACAAAATGTTTCACAACCTGCTAATAGTATCGATATTCGATCATTCCATTTAACTCGCGAATAGAAGTACAAACTCCTCAAAGTATTGAAATTGCACCCAAGCCTATTTTCTGAGCCTGACGACAAAGTCACCTATATACATAACTTCCGTTAAAGATGAAATTCGCATGACAACAACAGACCATGTTGACTCAAAATCGTACCCATACCCAATCGCATTGAAAGGAGTTGCAGAGAGAGAAATTAACCAACTACTCGCAAATGGAACTATCCGACCGTCTAGATCACCATATAACTCTCCTATATAGGTAAAAAAAGAAACCAGATGCATCTGGAGGAAGAAAATGTTGCTTGGTAATAGACTATAGGAAATTGAATTTGGTAACTACCAGATCGTTATCTAATTTCAAAAATTAATGAAGTTCGTGGTAACCTAGGTCAAAATAAGTTCTTTACCATTATTGATCTTAAAAGCGATTTTCATCAAATTCCTTTAAAAGAATCTGATGTTGAGAAAACTGCGTTCTCTGTCAACAACGGAAATTATGAGTTTACCCGACTTTCCTTTGGTTCAAAGAACGCGCCATCAATTTTTCAACGGACTCTACACAACATTCTTAGAGACCATATAGGCGTTAAGCACTACGTCTACATATTTGGGAAGACCGAAACTGAGCACCTCTAAACTATTGAAGTAGTGTTTTCGACATTGCAATCAGCGAAAATGAAGGTACAGATCGATAAATGCGAATTTTCAAAGGATTCTGTTGAATTTCTTGATTTTGTTATATCCAAGGACAGAATCAAGGCAAACCCGGAAAAAGTTAGCGCAATCGTGAATTTACCTGTTCCTAGTACTTTAAAGGAACTCCGCTTGTTTTTGGGGTAGGCAAGTTATTATCGCCGCTTCATACTCGACTATGCCAAGATAGCAAATCCATTGAAGTCACTCTTACGTGCAAAAAAGGGACGGAAATCAAAAAAAAAGTCCAGAAAGATCAAAGTAAATCCATCCCAATCTATCGCAATTGGTGCTGTTTTATCCTAAGGTGGAAGACCTATTGCCTTTCTCTCTCGAACGTTGAGCAGACCTTAAGAAAGCTATGCTACTAACAAACGGGAAATGTTAGCCATAATTTGGGTGCTGAGCAACTACCTATACAGTTCCTGGAAGGTTAAAATATACACTGACCATCAATATCTTACGTATGCATTGAGCAACACAAATCCAAACACCAAGATTAAACGATAGAAAACTATTCTCGAGGAATGTAACCGACAAAATACAAACCTGGCAGATCGAATATTATAGCTGACGCTCTTTCTAGACCATCACAGAACAATTCAATGACAGCGGTCACTCAAAGCGACGATAGTTCCCAACAAAATCTTATTCCCTCTGTCGAAACTCTGATAAACGTATTTCCTACCCAACTTATATTTAACCTTGGTAATGAAAAAAATTATGAACTCGAAAGGCCATTCCCAAATTATTTCAAACGTACATATATGGAATATTTAAATGATACTTCAATCTTGTATATGGAATATTTAAACGATACTTCAATCTCAAGGTTATAAACGGAATTAAAACTAAAGGGGAGGTAATGGGCCAAATCAAAAATATTTGTTCACTACATTTAAGAAACTATAAAACTCGATTCACACAAAAAGAAATTGAGAATCTCCGCAATAAAACAGCTCAGGAAGAAATGATACAGAAAACCCATAACCGCACTTATAGAAATGCAAAAGTAAACAAAGCCCAGATGCTAGAGCATTATTACTTCCACAAAATGAACAGTAAGGTTAACCAGATAGTGAAACAATCTAGTACGTGCAAAGAAAATAAATATGACAGGCACCGCAATAATCCAATCCAACTCCAATTCCCGAATATCCTGACCACATTCTTCATATCGCCATTTATTCAACTGAGAATTGATTGCTACTCACTGCCATAGACAAGTTTTTTAAATTCTCTCAAGCCCGTATTTGGAAGTCCAGAGCAAACGAAGATGTTCGAGCACCACTTCGAGAATTGCTATTTTCGTGGGATTCCCTAAATGCATAGTTATAAATAGGGAACCTGCTCTAAACTCGGCAACTTTAACATTTATAATGCAAGAATAACTAAAAAACGAAATTTACCTTACATCGGCCTACAAAAGCGAGGTGAATGAATCAGTTAGAAGTGTTTTACAGAACCCTTAAAGTAATAATGCGATGTCTTAAAGTTAACGCCATACATCGAACTTTCAAAGAGTTACTCGAACGCTCAATCTTCAAGTATAATACTTCAATGCACTCTGCCACAAACAAGAAACCTTTCGAACTATTCTACGGGAGAATAGAGAGAGAAGAGAATATATATGTATATACATACATATATATATATATATATATATATATATATATATATATATACTCGTATATATATATATTTATATATATATAGGGATATATAGGGAGGGAGAATAGGGGCATAACCTCGATCGCCTCCTCGTGGTGTGCACTGGATTACGCTAAATGATCCAGAACAAGGTTACAAACGGATTTGTCTTGGAACTACGATTCTGGTTATACGATTATGATTGTTGTATTTGAGCTGGTGGAAGTGGTGTTCTGGACCTAATACTGCCAGAGTGAAATCCGAGCGCGAACGGCTCCAGGCTAACGCTGCTCCACATCCGTCCCGTTAAAACCTTGGCAGGCCTCAGAGTACGTTCAAAACTCGCACCGTTGAGTTGGTGGTGTAGGTTTGGTTGAAATATATTCCCAATTAGCTCTGATCCGGCTCTGAACATCTTTCTCATGAGGACAGGTGTCAACCCTTGCGTGGCCTCCCTGATTCAAAGATAACCACGGGATCATAAGGTGACTATACATCCGGATGGGGATAGCGGCTCCCAATTACCATGAGTTTTCAAAATTTTCTTAATTTCGCTAATGTCGCAAATGAAGGTTTAGATGGTGATCCTTTCCGGAGGAATTCGGGGCATCTTCGGTCACCACCGTTGAAACCAATAGAGAGGGAACAGGAGCCTCTCGGGGAAAATTGACGCCAGTTGCGTCACCCCATCTGAAGAGTGGCGGTGAAAGAAGTGTTGTGGCATCTCTGAGCACACCGAAGGACTCGGCAAGGGATACGCCAATGAGTGTAGTGATATACCTTTCTGAGGAGCCGGTGGGCCAAGGACAACCACAGGTTGAAGGCCTAGCTTTCATGCTGCTCGGCAAAAAAATTGCTGAGCTTTCGGACTTCCTTAAGGAAAAAAGGAACGTCCATCATTCCATAAAGGAAATGGTCAGATCGATCAGACTGATCTTCAATCATGTCAGAAAAGAGACTCGAGGACAGAAATCAGGGGCCAGATCAACAAAGATATCTCAGTCCACACAAGTGACCCCCAAACGGAAAGCCGTTTTGGGAAAACTTAGTAAGCGGACTAGGGATGCTGGGAACGAGTCGTGTGGCTCTGAGCAGACACCGAAACGAAAAGCGCTTTCGCCACAAAAAGAGGGCAAACGAAAACTGCTAGAAGTACTCGGTGGACGGACAGGCAAGCCCACTTCAGCTCCAAAACAGGGTAATATTCCGGAAGGAAGCAGTGCCAATCCGGATGCTTGGACTAAGGTTCAACCTACGGGAAAGAAGGTAAAGCCTAAGCAACGCGTACTCCCAGACGCATTGGTTTTAACAACCAAAGGGGATACAAACATACGCGGATATTCTCAGGAAAGTCAGAACCGATCCTGACTTGAAGCTCGTCGACGACAATGTCACTCGCATAAGACGAACCCAAAAAGGAGACCTGCTGCTCGAGCTAAAAGGAGACAACTTACCGGCTCAAAGCCTTCACAATCAGATTGAAAAATCATTGGAGCGGTGGCTGAAATTAGAGCTAGGAGGCATGAGATCACGGTCGAATACAAAGATCTGGACGAAACAACAACCAGGGAGGAGATATGCTATGCTTTGGCAAGTGAGCTAGGGCTGAATGTGATCCCCACATCGGCAGTTAAACACCTGAGAAAGGCGTACGGGGGCACACAAACAGCTTTTATTAGCCTCCCGATCGAATCAGCAAAGAAACTGATCGAGATAGGCAAGGTACGCATGGGCTGGGTGAGATGTCGCATAAGGGAGCAAGTATCGCTAAAAAGGTGTTTCAAGTGCTTGAAGTATGGGCACATGTCATGGTCCTGTAAAGGCGAAGACCGCTCCAAGCGTTGCAAAAGATGTGGGGAAGAGGGACACATTGCCAAGGAATGTAGTAATGACCCCAGCTGCATGTTCTGCAAGGAAAGAGAGGGCATAGATTGCAAACATACAGCGGGAAGTAGCAGATGCCCGTTGTTTAGGAAGGCAGTCAATGCAATGACAAAATGAGCCTCATTCAGATCAATCTCAATCATTGTGAGGCTACACAAGACCTTCTTGCGCAGACTATATTTGAGTCCAGGGTGGACGTAGCGATAGTTAGCGAACCATACCGGAGCCTTCACAACGGCATCTGGGTCACGGACTCCACCAAGAAAGCCGCAATATGGGCATGTGGCAACAAAGCTTTACAAGACACCATGGGTGATGAAAAAGCTTGGTTTACGAGGGCCAAAATAAATACTGTTTATGTCTACAGCTGCTATGCTGTCCTAGCACAACAATAGCCGAATTTTAGTGCATGATGGACGATCTTGTTTTAGATGCAAGAATTTTTAACCCTAAAGTTATCGCTGGTGACTTTAATGCATGGGCAGTGGAATGGGATAGTAAATTGACAAATGCTAGAGGGCAAGTTCTTTTAGAATCTTTTGCGCAAATGGATCTGGTGCTCGCCAACATTAATGTAGTCAACACATTCCGCAAAAGGGGTACCGGCTCAATAATTGATTTGACCTTCGTGAGTCCCGCACTGGCAAAGAACATGGACTGGTACGTTAGCGAAAAATACACCCACAGCAACCAGGCAAAATTCTTAAGGCTGAATTGCGGAGCTAACAAGGGCCAAACTTTTCGACGAAAGCTGCGAATGGGATGGTCTACAAAGGCTTTTGATCAGGATGCGTTTGTTATAACAATAAACGCAAACTGTGTCGTAAGGGTAACAGCTACCGACAAAGCCTCGCAATTGGTAGCACATTTGACACGGGCATGTGACACGGCGATGCCGAGAAGAAGATGCATTCCAGGTAGGAAGCCAAATTATTGGTGGAGTGCTGAAATCGCGGAGCTAAGAACTGAGTGCCTCAAGACCAGGAGACGCTGCCAGCGATCGCGGGGAAGGCTTGATCACGAAGAATGGGAGCAGTCGCTTAGGGAGCTACGAAGCAGACTTAAACACGCCATAAAAAAGAACAAAAAGGTATGCTTCAAGCAACTTTGCGAAGAAGCGGATGTGAACCTTCGGGGTGGTGCATATAAAACAGTGATGACGAAGCTGAAAGGCTATAAGTCACCACAAATCACATGCCCGAACCATCGTGCAGGTACTCTTCCCTCAACGGGAGAGCACGAAAATGCTTTCGGATCTCCCTGTGTACCCGGCATCCATTCCACCGGTAACTGAAGAGGAACTGATCAAAGCGTGCAGTAGGTTGGAGGACAACAAGGCACCAGGCCCGGACGGTATCCCTAACAAAGCGCTGAAAGTAGCGGTGAAGGCAAGACCGCATGTATTCGCCAGCACATTTGATGCGTGAAGGGACCTTTCCTACCATCTGGAAGACGCAGAAATTGGTTTTGATACCGAAACCAAACAAACCACTAGGAGAACCTTCGTCGTATCGCCCCATCTGCCTTTTGAATACAACAGATAAGTTGCTGGAGCGTATCATATACAACAGGTTGGCTTCCAATATTGAAGACCGAGGTGGCATATCCAACTCTCAGTATGGTTTTCGTAGAGACCGCTCTACAGTTGACGCTATCAACTCGGTGATAGGATTGGCAACGAATGCCATGGTGTCCAAGAAATGTTGCGCTATAGTTACTCTGGACGTCAAAAACGCGAAGTGCTTGAACTTCCCATTCCACGGGAGGCGACGGTTATTGGGTTCGCAGATGATATAGCTGTGGTAGTAGCTGCTAAACATCTAGGAGATGTGAAAGTTTACGCAAGTGAAGCTATCAGTGCTATAAAGTCGTGGCTGCAAACGTCCGGACTCAAATTGGCGGAACAAAAAACAGAGGCAGTTCTAATAAGCAACAGACGCAAAAACAATATCCTTAGTGTCCGGGTGGGGAGGCAAATCATCAACTCTCAACCCTTCATTAGGTACCTGGGGGTTTTGATTGATTCGAAGCTTAGCTTCAAGGCCCACATGGATTATGCAAGCTCCAAGGCTAAGCAGACTGCCGCAGCTTCGACAAGCATGATGACAAATGTTGGAGGCCCAAAAAGTAGCTATAGAAGGGTAGTCTCTCGAGTAGTGAGCACTATTCTGCTTTATCCAGCACCTGTATGGGAGGAAACTCTTAAAATTGAAGTGAGCAGAAGTAAGATAGGAGGAGTCTATCGTTTCAGTGCATTGAGAGTGTGCAGCGCCTTTAGAACTGTTTCCGACGAGGCCACGTACGTGGTCGCAGGAATGATCCCCGTCGACATACTTGCGGATGAAATAAACCGCTTGTATCGGAGAAGGCGTTTGGAACCGTCCGCGATGCGGCAGGGAATAAAAAACGCGGAAAGGGAAGAATCGATCCGACAATGGCAAAGACGCTGGGAGCGATCTGAAAATTGATCATGGACGCGCAGATCGATACCACATATAGACGTCTGGGTGAAGCGCAAGCATGGCGAAAAGAACTACCACCTGACTCAGTTTCTGACAGGGCATGGAGGTTATCGGCGGTATTTGAATCGTTTCACGTTGGTCGATTCACCATATTGCCCTAGCTGCCCTAATGCTCCCGAAGACCCGGAGCATGTTGTGTTCCATTGCCCCAGATTTAATGTGGCGAGGCAATGCCTGGAGGGTGTGCTGGGAACGAACATCAACCCGCACAACTTTGTGGAAGAGATGCTGAAGTTGGAGCGGAATTGGGCGGTGGTATACTCGACAATAGCGCACGTACAGAGTGAGCTGAAGCGCTCTCGAGGCAACTTGGGAAGTCAGTAGGCTCCACCTAAGATCAAGATTGCCGCTGTGGTGGAGCCGCCTCCATGACGTAATACCCAACGGTAGTCCCGTGGAGGAGAGGAACAGGAAGAGGGGGTGGTTTTAGTGTGGTTAAAGTTCCACACTACTCTCCCATGAGAAACCGTAACCAGCCTTCTTTAGGGGGAGTGCCTATGAGGGTTTTCACCTCCCAAAAAAATATAGAATATATATATATATATATTTATTTATATATATATATATATATATATATATATATATATATATATATATATATATATATGTGTATATATATATGTGTATATATATATATATATATGTAGAATCAGTGAATTAATGAGTAGGCGAACATAATTGTGGAATCAGTGAATTAATAAGTAGGCGAAGAGTCAGGGAGTTCACGCCGAAAAAACAAAAGGATGAGTACGTCAAGCGGCTTTGGAGACGAATCAATAATTTTTCGTAGAATTATAAAGACTCTTTTTCCGTAATAAAAATAATATTCCTGTGCCCGGTGATTTTGATCCTACATATATATATATATAAATATGTATATATATATATTTATAAGTACATATATAAGCTAACACACTCAGGAATATTTCCCCCGCATTCCATTTCTCCACATTCTCCAAACACAATCCACACGTTCTTTAACCATCCGACCCAGTCTCTGCATTCATTTTCCACGCAAATTTGCCCAAAAAACGCTAACGTGCATTTTATTACAGTAATACAATCCATTTATAACAGCAAACTCGATGGTGTTAAGTTAATTTTTGCAGGGTTGCGTCTGCGCACCTTTTGGTTACGTTGTTTTCCGTAAACTAGAAATTTATCTGAATTAGGAATTCAAGCCAGTTGTCGTTATACTCACAAAATAAACTGATTCAAATCTAAATGTCATGCTTTTCTTCTTTTTGACACTGCGAAGGAAGGTTTCTTTAAATGGCGCTCGAGGAAAAAGTCAAAGAACAGTAGAACAAAAAAATATTTTTTTTGGATTTCCCCATCGGGTGCGATCTCTATTTTGGAATGAAATCCTGTAATAAATAAAGGAAAAGAAAAATGAAACAAAACGACGAAAGCATTTTATCATTTGTGGAAAAGTGTCTAGTGTGTGCTACCCGATGTGGAGAAATTATTTGATGCAGCTGAATTTAAAACCAGTGGTAAATCCCGTGCCGCTGTAGGACTATCCTAAACGGCATTCAACCCATAAACAGATAGAGTCAAAAAGGAAAAACAGGGACCATCCCGGAATGTTGGCACTGATTTTGTTGTAAGCCCACAATTTATTATACTTTGCAATTTAGAAACATATTAAAGTGTATCAAATCGATCACGAATTTTGAATTGTGACACTACATTAATAAAAATATTTTGTCAGGCAAGTAAGTTAGGGAACGTATTAATATAACAATAGGAGCTATTGTGAAGATTCGTGTAAACCGAGTTCACTGTAAGCTGAATTTCCTGTTTTTTGCATCAAGTGCCAAAAGGTGTGAATCTGCATCTGCATTTTCCTACACGTCGTAATCCTTGGCGTGATGAATCTGGAAGTCATAGAAGTGACTATTCGGCAATTCAGTGTGGATAGTAAACGTACAGATGGAGCAAGTGATAAGATTGGAGATATAATAGCTAAAGGTCAAAAGTAGATCCCTTAGTAGTTTTCAGGAATCCTCAAAATCTAAATGTCCCCAAAACCGAAAAATATCTTAAAGAAATCACGAAACTTCCTGAAACCTGAAGGTATTCAACGGGAATCCTATCGAGTACTTATCATAGATTCACACCGTCAAAATCATATTGCAAAACTACAATTAGTTAGCAAAAAACTGTATTTCGGGCAATCCTGCCTCATAAGGTTCAATTGCTTATCACGTAACTTAAACCGGAATAGACCGACAAGCTCTCGTAATTTCAACAAAGCAAATTTTGCAGCCATAAAAGCTTCATTATCAAATATACAATGGGAGAACGAAATTTTTAAATTGTCTTTGGAGGATGGTGTTAACCATTTCTACTCTATCCTAAATAGAATAATTTCAGAATATGTGCCAACTACGATCATAAAACCACAAACCCATTTTCCGGCTTGGTTTTCCTATGATTTAATAAATTTGATACGAGCGAAAAAGATAGCCCATTTAACTTTTAAATCAACGGGTTCTTTATCCGACTATATGCACTTTTCGTAATTAAGATCCGAATGTAAATCGAAGTTATCCATGGATTAAAAAAATTAATTTGTATAAAATTGAATCTTTAATACCCAATAATACTAAATACTTCTGGAACTACATCAATAATCTCAAATCGGACAGATCTCTTCCAGCATCAATGCATCTAGACAATGTTTGGAGTACAGATGAGACTTGTATCGCAAACATGTATGCATCTTATTTTTCTAAGGCTTTCTCCGATTCAAGAAACAATTATATTCCTCCGCCAATCGAGACTCACATTAATTTATTCAACTTTTCAATCGATATCCAGTCTTTTATCAATAAAATGCTCTCACTAGATATTAGTATATGTCCAGGTCCAGATTGTATTCCACCAATATTTTTGAAAAACTGTGCCGAGGAACTTGCTCTTCCAATTTTATATCTTTTTAATTCATCAATTAGCTGCGGCTACTCTCCTAAAATTTGGAAACAAAGCTTTATCAAACCAATTTTTAAGTCAGGTGATAAGTCCGATATCCGCAACTATCGTCCCATTTCTATAATATCTACAATTCCTAAAATTTTAGATAGTATGCTCACCGATTATTGTACTTCACTTATTAGACCTTTAATTCTTCCGGAGCAGCATGGATTTTACAAAGGCAAATCAATCACAACAAACTTGTTGTCTTACCACAACTATATTGTGGAAGCCTTCGCAACTTCTCGTCAAGTTCATTCAGTATATACGGACTTCTCTAAAGCCTTTGATAAAATAAATTTCGCTCTTCTCAGGAGAAAGCTTAAAAATATTGGCTTCGGTGGTCAAGTACTTGAATGGATTTGCGATTATGTTAGTGATCGTTTCTTGGTTGTAAAACTTGAAAATAAAATTTCTCACGCTTTCCGTCCTTCTTCTGGCGTTCCGCAGGGATCTCACCTGGGTCCGCTTCTTTTCCTTTTATACATCAACGACATTAAGTTGGCCTTTAGCGATGTTAATTTTCTATTGTTTGCCGATGACTGTAAAATCTTTAGAACCATATCGAAACTGGAAGAGGTTCATATTTTGCAATCAAATCTTGACAGCTTCCATAACTATTGTAATAATAATAGTTTAGACCTTAATATTGACAAATGTCAATTCATCGTCTTCAATCGTACTAAAGTGGAATTTTCGCTCTTATATAACATTAACAATACAAATCTGAATAAGGTGGAACATATTAAGGATCTTGGAGTTACCTTTGACACATCTTTAAATTTTATCAAGCACATCGGAATCATTTCTAATGAAGCTCGTCGTATGTTAGGTTTCCTCATTAGAAATACACAGGACTTCAGAAACCTGAGAACACTAAACCTTTTGTATTTTTCTTTAGTCAGAAGCAAACTCGAATATGCTTCTGTTATTTGGAATCCTTACTATACGACCGACTCTATTATATTAGAAAGGATACAACATAAATTACTCAAATACGTTGTTTTCAAGTTACACATTCCGTCGGTAAACATAAATTACTCCGAAATTATGTCTATTTTAAATATAGTATCGTTAGAGACAAGGCGTAATTGTTTTGACGCGATATGCTTTTACAACATCATAAACAGTAATCTCGATTGCCCTGACGTTCTTAGCAATATAGCACTTAAAATACCTGCCAGATCTACCCGAAATCCCGACATTTTCATTTTAAATAATTACAAAAGTAATTATGGCTTGTTTTCACCTCTCGAACGAATGAAAAGAATTGCCAACAAATTGTGGAACCAAATCGACCTTTTCAACACAAATGTAAATGTGGTTAAATTAGCTATCTTTAATAACTGATCAAATATAATCTCATGTATTGGTGCATTTATTACATCAGTTGAAATTAGTTTAAGAATGTTTACCTTTTCAACTTTAATGTTTTATTCATAAGTTAAAGAGCATTAGCCCGTATAAGTATTAAATAAATAAATAAATAAATAAATAAATATTCGACAAAAAATCAAAGTCCCTAAAGATACTGCACTAATCTCGTACAATATTTTTTCCGATGTTTTGACGAGCATTATAAAATGTTTATCCCTGCATTATGCTGACAAAAGAGATGATAGAGTCTTAAAGCATCAACTGCATTCAATAACTCAAGCTCATGGCAGTCTGGATAAGTTTTATGCTGTTGTTAATCATAAGCTTTCACTCATAATTAACAAAATTAAAACTGAAGACTATTTCCAGAAAACGATTACTGTTCTTACTGAAACCTATCAAAAAAGAGCTTTCGATGTTTTCCTTGAAAGATTAAATAGTAATCTTTTCTGAATGTTTAACATCAAAAAAACCTCAAACACTACCGCTTGTCCTGAAGTCCACAATCTGATCACAGAAATATTTTAGTTCGCAAAATGAATATATCTAACGTTGTATAAACTTCCATCAGCCAAATTGTTACTTTGAATAATAGTAACAGGGCAAAACGACTTCATTACAGCCTTAAAGTCAACTTTCGCACCAAGAGCAAAACAAAGCTTACAATATTCGAACCAATTCCAACAATCAGTGACGTAATTTTGTTCATAAGCCGCCACCCAGGCCAACACCAAAAAAGTCCCCAATTTCAATGGAAATAGATCCTTAAGTTCAAATATGTAACGTAAAGTACAGATGTTGAAACAACAGGATCCAAACATTATCCAGCGAAGCTACAAAGGCTCTACAGCTTAGGGATAGATAAGCAACTAGATGAAAGCATAATTAATCTTTTAATGGTATTTATAACTTGGAAGATCAAGAAAATTTCCATGAAAGATGCTATCATGCGTCTCAAGGTCTCAAGAACAACCTCGATAAAAACCACTTAAATTTTATGAGGAATTATTTCCTAGCGTTTCTTACATACAATAAACACTCAAAAATGGACAAATTCAAAAATTACTTGTAAATACTGGAGAGAATAAAAATGTCATTTCGAATAAACTAGGTGCAAACGCCCAATCGGCTCAATTTTTCCCAAGTTCAATTACCTGCAGGTGAAATACCTATCACCCAAAAAGTCACTAAACAATTTTTAGAAGTGTTGAAAACCACACCGTCTTGGATTTCTACATCCTGCCAGGTTTCAAATCTTTCGACGGCAACATCGAGGATGATACTCTGAAAGAGCTGGCAGCACTTATAGACAGAAAGATTAATATTCTTTTTATCAAGCCTAGCATAAAAATCTGCAGCTGTTAACCAAAGATTGGATTTTATATCTACATCCTTCACATCTCCGCATTCGCCAACAACTTCCCGTGATGCTAATCGCACACCATCTAGTTCAACATCTGTTACTTATCCTGGCGTAACTACCCGACCTGAATTTACTACACTAGCATCTACTACATTAGTATCTATTATTCCTGCATATGCCAGTGAGTCTATTTCAAAGTCTACAAAGGAAAATCTGAACTCGTCTAAGTTAAGTTCTGGCGTCATACCCAAATCAACCAAGTTTGCTCTACGGCCCCTCAAAACTCACTTTAAGTGATTTGGTTGATGTTTCAGTTACGTCACTACAGTTGATGTCACCATCGTCACCAACGCCTGCACTAAACGTTGTGGCTACCGCTGCGCCACGGTCTACAATGCACTTTGATGCTACCGCTGAGCCATAGGAGTTTGAATCAATGCCATCTCTTAGTACATCTTTGCATGTCCTTGCTCCACCGATTCAAATCTTTCTCTCTCGGCTAGCATACGTCACGTCTGTCAGTGACGTACAAAATTATATTATTACAAGACTTGCATTTACTCCCTCCTTCCTTAGTTGCAAAAAACTAACAAAGGAAAATATTGCAAATAAGGTCATTGCCCCTTTAAAATTGACTGTGCCTTCCGAACACAAGTCAATACTCAAAAGTGACTTTTGCCTATATGGATCACTGGTCAAAGCTTTTAAGGTCCATCGTTCCATGAATTTTCACCAGCCACGTCTTCGCCGATCTCAGCACTAGTTTCACCACCTTTCTCAACAAATTCCACGTCATCATCTGCAAGTGCTTCATATCCTAATATATGTAAAAAATAGTATTTATTATCAAAACGTACGTGGCTTACGAACATGCATCTTAATCTTTCGTGCCAGTTATTGAACGACTATTATTTCTTTGACATAAATTTAGCTATACTCTGGAATATCTAGCTTTAAACTTTTGCCTAAATTTACTATATATCGTATAGACCGCGATCTTTACCTATCCAATAAAAATTATGGTGGTGGAGTCTGTTCAGAATGGTTTTCTGAAAATTTTCTCCCTCCCCCTCCAATAGAATGTGTTTTCGGAAAAGTATTTGCTGATCCTTCCACTCCATTGTATTTATCCTCTACCTATTTCCCTTGTTACTCTCTTTTTGAGCTTTTTGAATCTTTCTTTGAGTCTATTATCTTTTTTTACCTCTCCCTTAATCCATCTTCTCGTGCTATTATCTGCGGAGATTTCAATCTTTCCTTCATCGATTTGCACATTTTTCCTCGTATTGAAATTATCACTTATAATCGAACATCGAACCTTTTCACCAATTTTCTTTCATTGTTTACTTTTTATCAATACAATCATGCCTTTAACTTAATTAATTGTTATATCAATTATAGTTCCTGATAGCTTAACTTTAACCGCTCCACCTCTTTTCTGTGTTCCTTCGGATTCCTAGCACTCACTTCCACTGTTTGAACTCTTCGTTTTCCCAAAGCTCAGAATAGGCGAAGACAACTTAAATTTAACTTTTTACATTGCTTTATCATATGAACCTAAAACATTGTGTCGCGATGCTGAGGTTTCTGCAGATTAACCTCCATCACTCGAAGGCGGCATCCGCTGCGCTGCTCCTCCACCTGGCTCAAAAAGGAGAGGAGCTAATACTGGCCCAGGAACCTTGGGTTGTTGGAAACCGGGTTTGCGGGCTCAACACAGTATCCTTCAACACAGCAGGCAAACCGAGAGCTTGCATAATCGTAAGGGAAGGCTTGAAGTTTTTAACCTTGTATAATTTCAGTGACCAGGACACCGTTGCGATAGCAGTGGAAAGACAGTCCAAACCCCTTTGGGCAGTCTCCTGCTATATGGCGCTTGATGTTCTGCCACCTCCAACTAGCCTGCAGAGGATCACAAGGGAAGCCACTGCAAGAGGCATCCCTTTAATAGTCGGAGCGGACGCCAATGCCCACCATCGCATCTGGGGTAGCACCGACATGAATAAACGGGGTGAGTCACTATTTGAATTCATCTTATTACATGACTTAGCCCTAGCTTACAAAGGTGAGGATCTTACCTTCATTACGGCAAGCCGTAGGGAAGTTTTGGATATCACTCTAACGAACGAGCACTTGTATCACGCTATCAAAGGATGGCATGTATCACAAGAATGCTCGTTCTCCGATCATTTATATATAATGTTTGATGTGGCTTTTGACCCTCCGAAAAATCCAACCTTCATCAACAAAAGGAGGATGGATTGGGTCAAATACCAATCAGTATTCGAGTCTACACTAGAAGGTGGACCTCCAAAGATTGAAGACATAGGTGGTCTGGAGAAAGCCGTTGGGACCCTTACATTTGCCTTCAATGAAGCAGCAAGATCTGCATGTAGTCCAACGAAGCCTAGAGGGAAATATAAGCCCCCATGGTGGAATAGTGATATTGCGGAGCTGCGGAAGGAATGTAGGAAGTCCTTCAATCGGGCTAAGGAATCCAATGACTGGTCTTCCTATAAACTGAAACTGAAGGAGTTTAAATGCTCCATCAGAAAAGCCAAACGCACCTCGTGGAGAAGTTTCTGTGCAGAAATAGAACACTCCAAGGATGTCAGTCGTCTGTGAAAGGTTATGACGAGCTCCCCCTTATTTGTGGGGTCTGTCGAAGATGCGAATGGGGTCTGGACTAAATCCAGCTCTGAGACGCTAGCCATTCTCATGGACACGCACTTCCCGGGCAGTGAGGATGTGGTTGATGAAGCTGATCCACTTACGGCCCCGAACTGCCTGTCAGCCGCTGTGCCTGTAGATGACAGGCTCCTACGCTGGGCAATCAGCTCATTTCTACCTTTTAAATCCCCTGGAATGGACAACATCTCACCCGTTGAAATCCAGCAGGGAATCAATATAGCACTGCCATGGTTGAACGCTATTTTCAAAGCATGTGTACGGATGGCTTACATTCCACAGCAGTGGAGAGAAGCAAAAATAGTTTTCATACCTAAAGCGGGTAAAACATCCCACTCCTCACCTAAGGATTACAGACCTATCAGTCTCACCTCTTTTCTGCTAAAAACTCTGGAGCGACTGATAGAGATCCATCTGAGAGCTATTCTGAAACCACTCTCTAATGCGCAGCACGCATACACATAAGGGAGATCGGTTGAAACAGCTCTTCACTCGCTCACCAGCTATATTGAAAAGTCGGTAAGCGTCAAAGAATACACGCAGGCGGTTTTTATAGACATCGAAGGGGCCTTCAACAATATCAGCCACAAGGCTATTAAGAAGGCACTCGAGGAAAACAATGTGGATGGTAACCTGATTAGGTTTATCGTACAACTGCTAAGCAGCAGGAGCATTAACTTCACACTAGGAGACAGTATCCTAAGAAGGAGGACGTACAGTGGCACCCCGCAAGGTGGGGTGCTATCACCCCTTCTATGGAACTTAGTGGTGGATAAACTCCTGTCAACAATAGAAGCGACTGGCTGCAAAGTCGTAGCCTATGCAGACGATATTGCAATAGCAATATCGGGCAAATTCGTAAACACCCTATCTGAAAGACTTAACCTTGCCCTGAGTATTCTTACCAAGTGGGGCAGAGAGTGCAGTCTGAAGATTAATCCGCAGAAAACGGAATTTGTGCTGTTCACAAAAAGGTACAAAATTCCACGATTTCTCCCACCCAAACTCGATGAGATAAGCCTCATACCGTCTTATCAAGTTAAGTATTTGGGTCTAATTCTGGACTCCAAGCTCGCATGGAAAGCGAACAAAGAAGAAAGAACGCGAAAAGCGGCATGCGCAATCTATTGCTGCAAAAAAGCCATTGGAAAAAGTGGGGATTGAAACTCAAAATCGTATCATGGCTCTATACGGCGATAGTGGAACCAATTCTTCTGTATGGCGCAGTTTTTTGGTGGCCAGCTATTGCAAAAACATCCAATGCAAACTTGCTAAACAGGGTCAGAAGGATTGCAGCTATTGCAATCACCGGGGCCTTAGACACTGCCCCGACAAAGGCACTGTTTATGCTATTGAATTGGCTCCCGACGGAGCTCCTTACGAGACAGCAGGCCAAGTGCTCTGCGATTCGATTAAAAGCACTACATCTCTGGCAAATGTTGGCCACTCCACCATACTTCGGAGGGATGGACCAACGCCAGGGGAAGTAGACCTTGCACCCCCAATTCCCTGCTCTCATCATAGTTTCAGGTCAGTCATCCTAAGCAGGGATGACTGGGCAATAAAAAGAGGAGGGATGCAGGAATCGGTCGACATCTACACTGATGGCTCCAAAATGGACGGAAAAGTTGGCTGTGGTGTTTTCTCAGAACAGCTTGGCCTGAAACTATCCTTCCGGCTTCCAGACCACTGCAGTGTTTTTCAGGCAGAGGTCATTGCAATATACAAGGCAGTAGACTGGCTGAGAAATCAGAAAATTTCCATAAGAAACCTGAATATTTTCTCTGACAGTCAAGCTGCTATCTAAGCACTATCCAACGTGTACACCTCATCCATGATGGTGATGGAATGCCGTACACATCTGAACGTTATGTCACTTCACTGTGAAGTGACTCTACACTGGGTACCGGGACATAGTGATATACCGGGAAATTGCGAAGAGGATGCCTTAGCGAGAGCTGGCACTGTGCTCCAGGAGTATACACTCACACCCCAAGTTGGCCAACCTCTAGCTTCTATAAAGCTAGGATTTAAGCAGCATTACATCAAGGCTGCAAATAGAGCCTGGTTGTTGGAGGAAACCTGCAGGACAACCAGGCAAACTTGGCGTGCACTGAGTTGCAGACGCACCAAGCAGCTCCTGAACACAAGTCGTGAAACCTTGACTTCTATCGTGTCCATACTGACGGGGCACTGTCTAATTGACAGACACGCAGAAAGGTTGGGCGTTCCCTTCAACGATTTCTGCCGAAGTTGCAGATCGGAAGAAGAGGAAGAGACAGTCCAACACTTTCTGTGTGAATGCCCGGCACTGTCCAGGAAACGCATGAAAACCTTAGGCTCACCATTCCTGGACAGCCTCACGGAAGTAGCTGATTTAAATATCGGCTGCATAGCCGGCTTCATGCGAGAATCGGGATAGTTCTCGTCATCTCACAGGCTCTAGTGCCGCCCTCGTCTTTATGTGGTATCACAATGGGCCTATCTTGGCCTAAGTGAGTCATATTTTCGACAAAGAGGGCTGCCACTACAACCAACCAACCATCATAAGAACCTGAAATCGGTAAACTGGCCTTTTTTTTGACAGTCTTGGCTGTTAAGATTCTTTCCTTAAATAATGCTCTCTCCTCTATTACCTTATGTCTCGCTTCACTCTCTACTATAGTCGTATTTCGGTAAGTGATCTTCAGTGGCTGACCCGTAATGTCTAAGCAATCTTAAAATTTAAAAACCAAGCTTATCGGCTTTACAAATCTAATAATACTTTGAAAAACTATACTATCTTTTCAAATCAACGTGCTTCCGCCAAACTGGAAATTAAAAAGCATTGCGTAACTACTTCGCTAATATTGAACATTTGCTGCACTCTAACCAAACAAAGCTGTCGATTCCCTTAGGTCTGCGTTCAATATTTCTAATAATGTTTTCTGGGACGGTATACGAGATTCGACTCCTGCGTACATCTGTGAGATATCTGCGATATTTGATTTGAGCTTACCCAAACTATCGCAAAGGCTCTCGACAGCTGTACCTAAGTTGATGTAGTGTACACTGACTTCAGTAAGGCATTTGATAATGTCAACCTGAATGTTCTTCTTAAGAAGCTAGTTCACTTCGGCCTGTTTGGATCATTACTCTCCTGGGTTGAGTTCTACATCAGTTATCGCTCATGCTGTGTTATCCTATGTGACGCACATTCTTTTCTGTTCCATCCAACGGGGTGTAAAAAGGATCGCCTCCTCGCGGTTCACCCCGGGTAACGCCGAATGATCCAAACCGAATGAAGGAGTCACTGTACTCAAGAGGGCATGGTCACCCTCACGGACTTCTGACCTTTTACGCATGGATTTGTCTGAAACAGTAAGTATCTTAGTAAGTTTTTCTTATATAAGTTTATCTTAGCTGACCAACATTAATGGGAGCTTGTCGCCCCCACGTAACCATGGACAAACCGGATGAAGGAGTCATAACAGTAGAATATACTTTTTGCTGACCGACTTAAGAGGGGATGGTCACCCTCACGGACTTCGGACCTATAATACGCATGGATTTGTCTGAAACAGTAAGTAGCTTAGTAAGTTTTTCTTATATAAGTTTACCTTAGCTGACCAACATCAATGGGAGCTTGTCGCCCCCACGTAACCATGGACAAACCGGATGGAGGAGTCATAACAGTAGAATATACTTTTTGCTGACGGCTTAAGGGGGGATAGTCACCCTCACGGACTTCAGACTAAAAGGACTCATGGTGTGTCAAAACAGTAGGTTGTAAAATGCTTTGCTGACTGGCATCAAGGGGAAGTGGTTGACCTCTAGTAACCCATTAGGACCAAAAACCGGATGAAGGAGTCAAAATAGTAGAGTTTGCTACTTTTGCTGATTGACTTACGGGGCGTTCGTCTACCTCACGGAACTTGAAGACTACCTAGACTCATGGTGTGTCAAAACAGTAGGTTTTATACTTTGCTGACTGACATAAAGGGGAAGTGGTTGACACCTAGTAACCCATGGACCAAACGGCGATCAATCCAGAGCTTGCAGGGGCTCAATTGAAGAGGTTGCATTGAGCTTCCTCGAAACCTTACCAGCGGTATACTGGAACTAAGGGAACCGGGGCCCCAGGGACTTGTCCCTGCCGGTGTCGGTGAGGAGCCTGTGGAGGCTGAAACTTGGGGGCTGTGGTTGTACACCCATTAGCGGGTACTTTCATTACAATACAGTTTGGATCTTAACACATTGCTGTGAGACCCTCCTGTATGTGGTGTATCGGCGTGCTGTTGCGTTTACGACAGGGGTGCCGTTGCCCAAAAAGCGGCATGGATGATGATAGGTCCAAATCTTGACCAAGGGTAAGCAGGAGCCCTGTCAGCTTTGAATTAAATTTGGTGCCCGTATTAAGAAAAGCAGTACCCATACTTGATATGGACTATTCACTAGTACGTTTATGGGGGGTCATGGTGCGAACATATCGTAACTCGTAGCTTAAGAAGCTCGTGGTGTTAAGACACACTTGTCAGGCCACCACGTAAAACACAGGGACATTTCTGTTCCATCCAACGTTCGGTGTTCCTTAGGGGTCTATTCTAGGCCTTCTTATTTTCTTACTCTATATGAATGACCTTCCGTCTGTGTTAGCGTCGCAGTGGCTTGTGTATGTTTATGATTTAAAAATTTATCGCTTTACTTGCTTAGAAGAGAATTGTATTGCTGTCTAAAGAGATCTGGACGCGATCGTTTTTTGGAGTGAAATTAATTTCCTCCCCCTAAATGTTCATAGATGTCAGAAAATATCCTCCTCCTTAAAGCTCAGCGCAATTGATTACATTTCATGTTACATAATATTCCAGTTGTGCCTGTTTTTCAAATAAAAGATCTGGGAGTGATTTTTGACACGAAACTTAAATTTGAGCCTCACATTGTGGCAATAGCCACACTCGCCTCTCGTGGCTCCGGGTTTCTATTAAGGCATTTTCATAAGTTTACTAACATTTCTTCCTCCGTCGACCTATACACTAGCCTCGTTAGACCCATCCTTGAATATTCCTCGCAAATATGGTCACCACACTATCAATATTAAGATTCTATGATTGAATCACTACAACACAAACTCACTCGTTCCCTCATCTTTCAGTTTAATATTACATATATGCCATATGAAGAGCACCTTTCCTTGCTACAAATTCAATTCAACTTTGCAATCGCGCAGACTCTTTTTAGATGAGTGTTTTCTATTTCGGCTTCACCACTATCAATTAAACTTCAACCTCTCTGATTGGTTAGAGTATCGTACTTCAGAACGCCCTGCCGGATCCGACATCATATTTACAGTTCCATATGTTAGGACTGAGACTTTGTAGCATTCGCCGATATTGCGGCTACGTCGAAACTACAATACTCTGCAACTACATTCTCTACACTCTACATTCATGAGAAAAATGTAAAAGGAACATTAACTAATTGGTATTGATATATTGATATTTCTTTTCTCTTATTTTTTTTCTATTTTCTTGTCTTGTAATTGGACTATGTTAGTCTGCTAGTAAAATTAATTATAAATAAATAAATAAATTCCCCCGAAGGCAAAGGCTTCTAGGCAAATTAATTCCATACAGGTCAAGTGCGATCACTTCGGGAAAAGAACTAAGTGAAAGCTTCAACAGATAATAGAAAAACGGCTCAACTTTTTTCAATCTTAGATACATACCCTATCCTGGATATCAACAACATCCTCGCGAAGTTTGGGAAGTCAAAATTTCACCGGATAAAAACGACAGACGCAATTATAGAAAAGCAGCCTTTTCAACTACCAATGACAAGTATGAATGCACTAATTGAAAATCGGGCTTAGGAACGCACAATCCATCTTTCTTAGAATGATTGATGATGTTCTTAAACCGTTCATTTGGACGATATGCCTCGTATAAATAGACGACACTATCATTCTTGGTAAGTCCTCATCATCTTAGCACTATATTCGTGCATCTTTAAAAATCAAATCTTGATGTAAATTTGGACAAAATAAAATTTGCTAGAACGAATGTTGAGTTTCTTGGATACATTATTTGTTAATAAAGCCTATAACAAGACTCTAAAAAAATTTGGCCATAAATAAAATATAATCGCCCGGAAATTTAAAAGACCCTACATCATTTGTAGATTTTTAATTATCATCATCATTAAGAACTTCGCTAAGATTGCAAAGCCCTCAACAAATTTAACGAGAGGTGAAAGCGCCTAGATCAAGGCAAACCAGTCGAAAAGGAAGCAAATTTCTTTTAAAAACAAGAACTCAAGATCAACCATGCAATCGACACAATATTGTTTCAAGTGGAAATAGGAACAGACAAACCAATCATCTTTATCACAAGTGCACTCAACAAAACGGCGGAGCACTATGCTACATGTTAAAAAGAAATGTAAGTCATAGTTTGGGCTCTAGACAAATTGAGAACGTACCTTTATGGAGCAAAAAAGTAAGAATCGTCACTGACCATCAACATCGACTTCCTCTTTAAGTAGCAGAAACAAAACAGAAAAGGTGGAAATCAATGACTGAGTAGTTTAATTATGAACTGCTTTTAAAGCCAAGAAAAACTAATTTCGTTGCCGATGCTCTCTCCAAGTTACCACTGGAATTGAATGCACTGTCTCTTTCGGAAACGGGTACTGCTCAAAGTATTTGCTCTTCAAACACTTCGTGTACCGTAAAGACACACAGTTAAGGGATTACGATTTCTTCTACTACGCTAACCGCGCACAGTGCAGCAGAAGATGTCTTGGTCTTTATATCAAACTTTGAAGTTCCGATTAACGTATTTCGAAATCAACTGATAATTTCATACGGCAAAGCTATATGCATTCGAAAAGCCACATACCTATATCTTACCATCGACATTATATAAAATTTGATAAAATTGATAAAAACACCTTGACCAAAATCCTCCACGATAATCAAGATCCCCATATTGTCGATGGAATAAAAATACCAGAGTCCTACCTTCAGCTTTTACCGCAAATATACAAGGACAATTTTTCATATATATATATATATATATATATATATATATATATATATATATATATATATATATATAAGGCATAGTATTTTATATATATATAAGGGAGATACATTTCCTTATATATATATATATATATATATATATATATATATATATATATATATATATATATATATATATATATATACATCACATGTTAAAATATAGCATATACAACAAATACTTAATTCTAAAATACATGCTACACTTAACATTAATTCACTCTGTTGTAGGCACGTCACTGGTTAAGGATGGATAATGAAGTCTAGAATCAGAGGGCTTTATTTGTGCAGGTTTTAAATTTTTTGAACTTGGTGATGGTAGGCGAGTAGTGGTTGCTCAAATACTAAAGATCTTACAGCACCTATAAACAGGTTCATTATCTGTATACATAGTAAGATGCTGGTATGCTTTAAGTAAACGTGTGCTACGTTTGCTTCTTGCAGGCACTTTATGCTTTACTTTATTACTCAGGTACTTCACATCAATGTAGCCCAGAATCACGCCAAGGGCGAAACAAGAGGACATCACTGTTCTACTGGTTTTAAGAGTCGACAAATTTAAGATGTCTAACCTAAATTCATGAGAAGGCAAGATTTAAACGTCACCAGGGCTACAGAGAGCTCGCAAAGCAAATAACAAGAACAGTTTTTGAACCGCATCATTAACTTTAAAAATTGGGTTCCATACATTACAGCTATCTCCTAGTAATGTGTGAACCGGTTTGGTAAATAACGATTGAGTTACCCACATATTTTCAAACTCTTTGGCATGTTTTTTAATGAAGCCAAGCCAAGTTTATTAGCTCTGGAGAGAATAGTATGGCTGTGCAAATTGAAACATAGTTTCGTGTCTAGAACAACTCTAAGGTCAACAATGTTTTCTTTCCTATCCAAATCAGTATTTGGTGATATATAATGAAAACACGTAGTTTATATAACGAAAATAGCAAAAACTTTATTAAGTTCACGTTACAATATGCCGGCGGCTATATGCCGGCGGCTAGTAATGTTCACGGAGTAGAGTGACAAGATGGAGTGAGTGAAGATAAACTTGGTAGCAGAGCGTAGTTCCTGTTGATATTTAATGAAAACACGTAGTTTATATAACGAAAATAGCAAAAACTTTATTAAGTTCACGTTACAATACACCGGCGGCTAGTAATGTTCACGGAGTAGAGTGACAAGATGGAGTGAAGGAAGATAAACTTGACACACAAGACAGCGCAAGTCAATTGAGCAAAAGGCGCGAAATTTAAATATAAGAACACTCCTCCTAAATTCAAGCCTTCATAAAAGAATGTTTAATTTTAAACTTTGACAAAACAAAATCCTGAAGCAATAACTAACTGATAGTAACTACATCGCTAGATTTAATTCCAATTTTGTCTCTTAAATAACAAAACTTAATTTTCCACAAAGGTTTGGTTAAAATATCAGCATATTGTTCATTACTGCACACATAGTTTAATTCAATAATTTTATCATAGTATTTTTCTTTAATGAAATGAAACTTAATGTCTATATGTTTGCATCGTATGTAAAAGCTAGTGTTTTTGATTACACTGATAGCACTTTGATTGTCTAAATTTAAACACACAGACTTTTGATTAAATTCACCAATATCAGATAATAACTGTTTAATCCGCATTACTTCTTCTGTAGCTGCACAGGCTGCCATAAATTCTGCTTCGGTGGTTGATAAGGCTACTGTCTGTTATTTCTAAGAGCCCCATGTTACTGCTCCTCCATTTTTAATAAAAACGTATTCAGTGACTGAACGTCTTGTGTTAGGATTATTAGCAAAGTCTGCATCACTATACCCTTTTTCAACATTGGGCGCAGATGATTGTGTGTAGTAAAGGCCAAACTCCTTTGTTTCCTTTAGATACTTGAAAATTTTCTTCCCAGCATTCCAATGAATTTCAATGTTGGAATTTAAAAATCGACTCGCCAGAAATATCAGGTCGGCTTACTGTAGCAAGGTGCATCAATAATCCAACGGCTTCCCGATATGGAATTTTTTTTCGGTTTCACCTTCTGCTTTTTCCAATATTGTATGTGGATCAACTGCAATGCTGTTTGGTTTAGAATTATTCAAATTAAATTTATTTAATAGTTTTTCAATATATCTTGATTGATGTATGAAGATATAATTGTCAAATTTTATTATTTCCATTCCAACAAAATTTCTGAGTGGAAATGTTTTTACTTCAAATATTGACTGTAAGTCGTTAATTAACTCCTTTATGGTGGACCTATCTTTAGAGAATATCAGTCCATCGTCGACATATATACATAAATAACATTTTTCTCCATTAATAGTGCCTACATACACACACTGATCAGCTATACTATTAACTAGCCCAAACTTCTTTAAAACTGAATCAAATTTAGAGTTCCAGCTTCTGAGAGATTGTTTAAAGCCATATAATGATTTATTGAGCTTACATACCTTATTATTTTTGGCGGTTTGGCCTTCAGGTATAGTCATGTATATGTTCTCTACAATCTCACCATACAGAAAAGCTGTTTTTATGTCTAATTGTATTATCTGAAGGTTATGTTGGGCAGCTTCTGAGAGTAATAGGCGGATAGAATCATACCTGACAGTGGGTGCAAATGTTTCTTGAAAGTCAATGCCTTTAGTTTGTGAGTATCCTTTCGCACAAAGCCGAGACTTGTAGCGTGGTCCTGAAGATTCTTCTTTGACACGAAATACCCATTTACATCCAATTACCCGCATATCAGAAGTTTTATCAACTAATGTCCATGTTTCATTTTGTTGATGAGCATCAAGTTCTTCTTTTATTGATTTTATCCATTTTAAAGCATCAACAGACTTCATTGCTTTTTCATAGTTATCAGGAACTTCATACTTTAATAATTGTTCATCAAAACACAGGTAAGAGTTTTCTTCTTGTTTCTGAGAATTTAGAACTTGTCTTCGTGTTCTGACTGGAATATTCCTTTCTGGTGAAGATTCTATGTTTTCTATGTTTTCTCACTGTCTGACTGTGATTTACTTTCAGTTACAGTATTAAATCAGTCGTCGCTTGAAATTTCTTCACAGTCCTTATTTTGAATACTGCATTCATTTTTAGTTAATTCAATGGGCACATAATCTCTTTTGGCAGTTGACTCTAGAAATATTGCATCTCTACTTTTTATTGCTTTTCTTAAGTTAGGTAATAAAAATCGATACCCTTTTGTGTTTTCACAGTACCCAATAAAAATCATTTTTTTGTGATTTTGAATCCAATTTCTTTCTTTTCTCTTTTGGTAAATGGACCATTGCTTCACATCCAACTGTTCTCATATGGCTTACATTGGGTTTTTGTCCAGTCCACATCTCTTCTGAGTGTTTTATAGCACAGAGATTTAGTCGGAGAGCGATTGATAATGTAAGCAGCCGTGTGGATTGCTTCAGCCCAATAAATTTTAGGTAGGTTGGCATTCAACATCATGCATTTTGCTCTTTCTGTCAAGGTTCTATCCATTCTTTCGGCTGTGCCATTTTGTTCTGGAGTGTAAGGTGTGGTCGTCTGATGTATGGTTCCAGTATCTTTGAGAAAGTTTGAAAAATTTCTGTTTACATATTCAAGTCCATTGTCAGTTCTGAGAGTTTTAATTGTACGATTTAACTGATTCTCAACTAACCTTTTAAATTCAATAAATTTTTCTAGGACTTCTGATTTGTTATGCATTACATATACAAATATCTTCTTTGAGTAATCATCTAGAAATGTCACAAAATATCTAGCTTTGCCGAATGACTGAGCTTGGTCCACAAATGTCAGAGTGAATTAGTTCAAGCAGGTCTTTACTCTGAGACCCTTGACTTTTGAATGATAAACGTGTTTGTTTTCCTTCCTGACACGTTATACATTTCACATTACTCACTTGTCTACCAAGCTTTAAGTCAGCAGTATTCTCAGTCAATTTGCTGAAGCTTTGAAAATTTAAATGATTCATCCTTTGGTGCCACAGGTAGATATCTTGCGCGATAACATCTGATATGCATGCATGTGCTGCAGGCATCTTCAAGCAATACATATTATTTATCAAACTTGCTGTTGCTACTATGACATTGTTTTGGATTAGTATAATACAGCCATTCTTACTAAACTTCACTTGGCCACCATTCTTAATTATTTGACTAACTGACAGCAGGTTTGTAGCTAGTTCAGGCACATAGAGCACATTTGTAAACAATATTTCGTTTTGTTGACCTCTCTCATTCTGAACACATAAGCTTATTTTTCCGGAGCTTTGAACGGGTAATGATTTGTTATTTGCAACTTTAATAGTTTTTATACCTGGATTTGTTTCTTTTATAAACAAATTCTTATGTTTGGTCATGTGTACTGAGGCACCGGAATCAACATACCAGTCATCAGAGTAACCAGAAGAAGCAATGAATACAGCTGCATAGGATGATTGGTTCTGTTTACTTTCGTTATTCTTCTGATTCTTGTTGGGTTTTGATTTATAGTCAGGACTTTTATGACCATATTTGTTGCAATTATAACAACGGGGCCTTTTGAAAAACTTATGTTTTTATTATGAAGCTTCTGACTTGAAGCGAAAGCAGTTGAATTGCTTTCTGTTTGTTTGATATCTTGTAGAATTTTAGATTTTATTGAATCGGAGCTAATCTTCATACCTGAACTTTCAATTGCTATTATCATTGGCTTGTAACTCTCCAGAAGGCCGGACAATAGAAGTGTACCAAGCCATTTGTCGTCTACGTGAAAGCCAATGTTTCTCAATTTATGTGCTGTTGTCATAATTTTACTAACGTATTCCTCCACATTTGAACATCCTGCTAGAGTAGTGTTGCATAAGTCTTGCAGTAGACCAACCCGGCGTGTTAGTCCTGAGTCGTCAAAAGCACGGGATAAATTATTCCAAACCTCCTTTGCAGTGCTTGATTCTTGAATATGAATATAATTCACAGGATTCACAAGAAGAATTAATTTTGATCTAGCCTTGCTGTCTCGCTTTTTGTCAATTTCTTTGGTCGGATTAGTCGGTTCGACACAGTCATAGGACTGTGTCGAACCGACTAATCCGACCAAAGAACTATAGAGTTCTTCGTGTTCCAGGTACGTTTTGACTGCAAATACCCACGTTGCGTAGTTATCACGCCCTGTTAATTTTTCTATAAATGCCAATGAGTTATTTGACGATGACATGTTAGTTGTATATCGGAGATCAACTTAAACTTCTTCTTGAAACTGAGCACGTTGCGGTTGAGGTTTAGTGCGGACGTGCAGATGTATATAACACTGAGTTTAGTAACTTTTGTTCACTGATTTTAACTAATCGGAAACACTGGGCCCATAACCTGTTGATATTTAATGAAAACACGTAGTTTATATAACGAAAATAGCAAAACTTTTATTAAGTTCACGTTGCAATATACCGGCGACTAGTAATGTTCACGGAGTAGAGTGACAAGATGGAGTGAGTGAAGATAAACTTGGTAGCAGAGCGTAGTTCCTGTTGATATTTAATGAAAACACGTAGTTTATATAACGAAAATAGCAAAAACTTTATTAAGTTCACGTTACAATATACCGGCGGCTAGTAATGTTCACGGAGTAGAGTGACAAGATGGAGTGAGTGAAGCTAAACTTGACACACAAGACAGCGCAAGTCAATTGAGCAAAAGGCCCCGAAATTTAAATATTACAACAGTATTGTTGAGAATGTATGCATCGTTCAAGGTTTTGCAGGGAAAAGTCATCACATGATATTTTCTAACGTTTAGGTAAAGTTTGTTTACACACACCATTGCTGAAGGGAAATTAATTTTGATTGAGGGAAAATAGAATCAGATTTAGATTTAATGGGGTGATATATCTTTAGATCGTCAGTATAAAAAAGGTGTGATACGTCCAAAGGTTTTTCAGAAAAATCTGATATTAAAACATTACTCTGGAAAGGCTGATAGAGATTCATTTAAGAGCTACTCTGAAACCACTCTCTAATGCGCAGCACGCATATACAAAAGGGAGATCGGTTGAAACAGCTCTTCACTCGCTCACCAGCTATATTGAAGAGTCGGTAAGCGTCAAAGAATACACAATATCAGCCACAAGGCTATTAAGAAAGCACTCGAGGAAAACAATGTGGATGGTAACCTGATTAGGTTTATCGTACAACTGCTAAGCAGCAGGAGCATAAACTCCACACTAGGAGACAGTATCCTAAGAAGAAGGACGTACAGTGGCACCCCGCAATGTGGGGTGCTATCACCCCTTCTATGGAACTTAGTGGTGGAAAAACTCCTGTCAACAATAGAAGCGACTGGCTGCAAAGTCGTAGCCTATGCAGACGATATTGCAATAGCAATATCGGGCAAATTCGTAAACACCCTATCTGAAAGACTTAACCTTGCCCTGAGTATTCTTACCAAGTGGGGCAGAGAGTGCGGTCTGAAGATTAATCCGCAGAAAACGGAATTTGTGCTGTTCACAAAAAGGTACAAAATTCCACGATTTCTCCCACCCAAACTCGATGAGATAAGCCTCATACCGTCTTATCAAGTTAAGTATTTGGGTCTAATTCTGCACTCCAAGCTCGCATGGAAAGCGAACATAGAAGAAAGAACGCGAAAAGCTTCATGCGCAATCTATTGCTGCAAAAAAGCCATTAGAAAAAGTGGGGATTGAAACTCAAAATCGTATCATGGCTCCATACGGCGATAGTGGAACCAATTCTTCTGTATGGCGCAGTTTTTTGGTGGCCAGCTATTGCAAAAACATCCAATGCAAACTTGCTAAACAGGGTCAGAAGGATTGCAGCTATTGCAATCACCGGGGCCTTAGGCACTGCCTCGACAAAGGCACTGTTTATGCTATTGAATTGGCTCCCGACGGAGCTCCTTACGAGACAGCAGGCCAAGTGCTCTGCGATTCGATTAAAAGCACTACATCTCTGGCAAATGTTGGCCACTCCACCATACTTCGGAGGGATGGACCAACGCCAGGGGAAGTAGACCTTGCGCCTCCGATTCCCTGCTTTCATCAAAGTTTCAGGTCATTCATCCTAAGCAGGGATGACTGGGCAATAGAAAGAGGTGGGATGCAGGAATCGGTCGACATCTACACTGATGGCTCCAAAATGGACGGAAAAGTTGGCTGTGGTGTTTTCTCAGAACAGCTTGGCCTGAAACTATCCTTCCGGCTTCCAGACCACTGCAGTGTTTTTCAGGCAGAGGTCATTGCAATATACAAGGCAGTAGACTGGCTGAGAAATCAGAAAATTTCCATAAGAAACCTGAATATTTTCTCTGACAGTCAAGCTCCTATCTAAGCACTATCCAACGTGTACACCTCATCCATGATGGTGATGGAATGCCGTACACATCTGAACGTTATGTCACTTCACTGTTAAGTGACTCTACACTGGGTACCGGGACATAGTGATATACCGGGAAATTGCGAAGCGGATGCCTTAGCGAGAGCTGGCACTGTGCTCCAGGAGTATACACTCACACCCCAAGTTGGTCAACCTCTAGCTTCTATAAAGCTAGGATTTAAGCAGCATTACATCAAGGCTGCAAATAGAGCCTGGTTGTTGGAGGAAACCTGCAGGACAACCAGGCAAACTTGGCGTGCACTGAGTTGCAGACGCACCAAGCAGCTCCTGAACACAAGTCGTGAAACCTTGACTTATATCGTGTCCATACTGACGGGGCACTGTCTAATTGACAGACACTCAGAAAGGTTGGGCGTTCCCTTCAACGATTTCTGCCGGAGTTGCAGATCGGAAGAAGAGGAAGAGACAGTCCAACACTTTCTGTGTGAATGCCTGGCACTGTCCAGGAAACGCATGAAAACCTTAGGCTCACCATTCCTGGACAGCCTCACGGAAGTAGCTGATTTAAATATCGGCTGCATAGCCGGTTTCATGCGAGAATCGTGATGGTTCTCGTCATTTCACAGGTTCTAGTGCCACCCTCGTCTTTTTGTGGTATCACAATGGGCCTATCTTGGCCTAAGTGAGCCATATTTTTGACAAAGAGGGCTGCCACTACAACCAACCAACCATCATAAGAACCTGAAATCGGTAAACTGGCCTTTTTTTGACAGTCTAGGCTGTGAAGATTCTTTCCTTAAATAATGCTCTCTCCTCTATTACCTTATGTCTCGCTTCACTCCCTACTATAGTCGTATTTCGGTAAGTGATCTTCAGTGGCTGACCCGTAATGTCTAAGCAATCTTAAAATTTGAAAACCAAGCTTATCGGCTTTACAAATCTAATAATACTTTGGAAAACTATACTATCTTTTCAAATCAACGTGCTTCCGCCAAACTGGAAATTAAAAAGCATTGCGTAACTACTTCGCTAATATTGAACATTTGCTGCACTCTAACCAAACAAAGCTGTCGATTCCCTTAGCTCTGCGTTCAATATTTCTAAAAATGTTTTCTGGGACGGTATACGAGATTCGACTCCTGCGTACATCTGTGAGATATCTGCGATATTTGATTTGAGCTTACCCAAACTATCACAAAGGCTCTCGACAGCTGTACCTAAGTTGATGTAGTGTACACTGACTTCAGTAAGGCATTTGATAATGTCAACCTGAATGTTCAACAACATCCTCGCGAAGTTTGGGAAGTCAAAATTTCACCGGATAAAAACGACAGACGCAATTATAGAAAAGCAGCCTTTTCAACTACCAATGACCAGTATGAATGCACAAATTGAAAATCGGGCTTAGAAACGCACAATCCATCTTTCTTAGAATGATTGATGATGTTCTTAAACCGTTCATTTGGACAATATGCCTCGTATAAATAGACGACACTATCATTCTTGGTAAGTCCTCATCATCTTAGCACTATATTCGTGCATCTTTAAAAATCAAATCTTGATGTAAATTTGGACAAAATAAAACTTGCTAGAACGAATGTTGAGTTTCTTGGATACAATATTTGTTAATAAAGCCTATAACAAGACTCTAAAAAAGTTTGGCCATAAATAAAATATAATCGCCCGGAAATTTAAAAGACCCTACATCATTTGTAGATTTTTAATTATCATCATCATTAAGAACTTCGCTA
>OZ012663.1:63628409-63755568 GCA_963942545.1 Oxycera nigricornis | reverse complement strand
CAAATACTTGGAACCCTTTAGTCGTCATATAGTTTTCAAGACAGATAATATCTCTCTACCTGTAAGAATTTTGTAACTGTAGGTATTAAAATGCAATAAATTTCAAAACTAAAACCAGAAAAGATTATTAAAAAAAATCGTGTTTATCGGACGTACTGCAATCTTGCATGAAAGTGCCTGTCTTGTTGATATATTATAAGCTTGTTTTCCATTTATTGGTCACACTTTTAGTTTGCTATACATCACTACGTGTTGAGAGGAGGCCACCGTTGTATCAAGATTTATTTGGTTGTTTTCTATCAGAAAGACGTTCTGTAGTCCTTGGAATCATGGTATGAAACTCAATTTCAAGAAATTGTTAAGCTGGTTTGTTCTGAGTAGAAATTTGCAGTGCCAGTGCTATCAGATATGCCTCTAAACTTTAATATTTTCCTATTGAAACTCCGCGGACCATTGATCCAAAAAAAACATTTTTCTTTACTTTCGAACCAAAACTGGACATATATTTATAACTCGATCATTATTTCAGAGTATAACATTGGCAAGTATGTTTTCAAGAGATCCCCGTTACTCTGTTTAGTCATTGAATGATAATTTGACATTTTGCTGCTGAATGTTCCTGGGAACTTGAGTTCAATTTTCACCATTCCGGTACTATAGACAACTTTCGCCAATTTCAGGCTTTTCTAATATATTTTCCTTAAATATTTGCTTGCATGCTTCTTCCTTTTGAATTAACACTGCAAAAAAATTGGATGGTGGGTGACTGACGAGGAATTTCACCACATTAGGAGGAAGAAATACTAATTCAATCGCATACTGATGATCTTGAGTAGAAATTTTAAAACTTTCTTTTTGCTCACAGGATCATGATAGTCCAAAAAATAGTTAAATAATTGCCTAAAATCCAACCGACATGTATTTTCCGGAAATCACGTCAACAAGTCACGTTCTCCCATTATTCTCAAGTATCCATTACCACTCCATACAAAATTTTAATTTGTCAATGTATAGATTGCTCACGCAAAAGCATGCCCTTCCAAGAACACAAGCGTGATAATTTACTACTGACATATTACCATTAATAAAAAAATTAAGAGGCTTTACTTGATAAATAAAAATAAATTATTAGCAGGCAAAATGTTTATTTACAAATATGTATTTTCCAGATATTTAACAACTTGCAAGTTAAAATCTGTGGCACGAAACGAAGTCTAAGAAGCGGGGTCGCTTTGCCGTTATTGATGAGATGGCAATTTCAGGCTTCAAATGATGCGAGTTTGCACTGTTAGGACAAAATCCACCGTGGTTTGAATGTCGCTTCACTTTTCAGTTTTGTTGAAGTGATTAGGTGCCTGAAGTTACTGAAAGAAGGATGAACTCTTCCGGCCATTAGTTTTTCTCAAACAGATGTACAATTTAAATTAGTCCACATTTTCTTGGATAGTGTTCTTTATTATTCCTTTTTACCAAATTAAAGGAAATGCATTATCTTCCCTGGCAATAATTATTTAAGATTTATAAAGCAAACCTTAGTAGTAAGACACAAACTTTCATGTGAAATAACTCGACGTTAGAGAGGGACAACATGTGTTCCTACACATACTTAAAGTGTGCTAGTTCGGCGAGCTGGCGGACACGAAAGTATATCAGTGGATCGGTAGCATTTTGTATAAGGACTCTGACCAGCCGACTGTTTGCGAGTTTGCTAGCGTTTGTGCTGTGCCATGGATCGTGAGCTGGTTTTTTGAGAGCATTGATTGGTTGAAAGCTGGTTTGAATACGGGGAAAGAGGTTTTGATACGGGGTTCCGTGGGACAAGTGAAGAGCCCAAGCGTTGTGTGTGAATAAAGATTAAAATAGTTCTAGCAAGATCAAAAATCAATTGTTTTGAATGAAAGTGTCATGGAAAAATCACATGGCTACGTAGCGTAAACGCCTAAAAGCGGAAAAGGGTAAAAGCAAGGGAGTTATTTTCATTCCATGGCTTTTGCTTGAGATGCTTAACTTTAAGTTGCTTCAGCGGCTGCCTTGATTGGTTGTCGTAGTGGCGTCGGGTCATATTACGATGCCAGCTCATGAATTTGGCTTCAGATGCTGCTTGGCGCTGTCGGGCCCGTCGACGAGATGATGCAACGGATGGGTAGTGAGATCGTCAGATGGGTCTGAAATGCGAAATGTAACCGTGGTGGGCCCGTCTTTTGCTTGAAACGCTTTAATTAAGCTTCCGTTGCGGGTAGAATTCAATTCGATGACGGCTGATGAATTTGGCGTGAGATGCCGCCTTGGACCCGCTACGCAATTGCGTATCTTGAGGCGTTTTTGTGCTGGTTCGAAAATGCTTGAGATGATGTTAATAAGATGAATGAATGGAAAAGACACATTGATGGGGAGTTGCTTGTGAAATGCAATACCTGCTTGAATCTCAACGTTGTTTGCTATTTTACGAAGGTAGTGTAATATGTCTTTCGTTGTTTTTATGTTATGATAGCCTCGTGAGAATCAACGATTACGAAAAAGACAACAAAAAAGTTGAAGAAGAAGATTTTTTATTGGTTTTTTAAAAGGACAAAATACATTTCCAATTTTTCTTTAAATAGCGTAACTTATGGAATCTCCTCACGAGATATTGATAGTAACCATTGTTTAGTTCGTCCACCTGGCGCTGGGTTTTTATTTTGTCCGAAAATCTGGGTGGTAGAAAGAAAAATATACCACCGTCCAGATGAACCCCTAGCCTTACTCCATACTTTGTTTTACGGATGCGGAAAAATTTGTCCACGTCGCTAAATGCTTGTGATCGTGTTTTGTATTGAAGAACGAATTTATTTTTGAGTGAATGGTAAACCACAAAATACATTTGCACAAATCATGTAGAAATTTTTTATTGCTATGGAATTGTCAATTACATGAAAATGAACACGATTTTCGTCTCGTTGGCCTCAAAGGACGCTAAGTCTTGGGACACGGCAACGAACCCGTTTGTTGTGTAGACGAATTGGGTTCGGTTTCTACTTGGCTAGATGGCGATGGCTACTGGCAGGCCAGGTCAGTTCGGCACATAATATCGTGAGTACGGTTGCCTAGGTCAAGTCTCGATTCTCATTTCCAGAGATTCAGCCATGGATTTGCTCGAACACGTACTAACAAAAAAAATATAAAAAGAAGAAAGACAAACCATCCTGTGAAGCTTTACATCCTACGTTACTTTACCAAGAATTTCTCACGCCGGTCATGTCGACATCGTCGTCGCCACCACTCCCATTTCCAAACGGGATCAGCGGATCTTTCAATCCCAATTAGCATAGATTAGTCGGCATAAGAATTCAATGAACCTTAAAGTCAAAATTCAAGAATAACCCAATTATTAATTATTTTCACGATATTGATGATCAATATAATTGCACATTCAATTGCAATGATCTATATTCCAATCGCATTATTTCCGTTGTGAAATATTTTTATGTTGATCATTTGTTCAAGCAAGCAATAATGCAAATCATATTATCTAGGTCAAGTAGTTGTTAAGTTAAAGAATTGTACTTTGCAACTTCAATCACTAACTCGTATCGATGAAATAAAAATTTAACTCCATGGGTTTTAATTTTTTTTAATAACGAAGAGTAAGAAAGTAAGACACCTACAAACTTGGCGCAGTCGGTAGACACTTAGTTCAAAAAGAAGTAGAAAGCTGTTAGTTAAGTTTAATTGAGAAGAATATTTAGTAACTTCCACTATATCATAAGATTAGTGATAAAATTAATCAGTGACTTTGTAATAAAAGCAAATTTTAGATAATGAACCATCAAATCTCAAGATTGATGTTTGTAGTGGTTTGTGTTTGACTGAAATTAATGACCAATAAAAAAAATAAAGCATAAAAATAATGTAAACCGTGAATAAAAATATTAATTAGTGATAATTCTGCAGTCAAAGGTACTAACAACGCTAAATATACCAAAACGTTATTTGAAACACAGCTTACGACAAAGATTGAAAACGAAACTTATGTCTGAATGCCAAAAAATGCAACACAAGAAAATCCCATAGGAAAATGCACCACATATACAAAAAATTAAATAATTATGGCATCATTACCACCACAATAAGGGCCAGGACAAGAAGACCACCATGGCCCATAGATAAAAATTTCAACAACAGACCTGATGAGATCACCTGGTGTAGTTCAACCTTATCATGGCATTAGGGATTATGATCTATTATCATTTATCCGCGAAGTACAGATATTTTGCCGATGTTTAAAAACAGCCCAAATGTGAAACAGCGTAAAAAAACGTATTTACATATCTTAAACAAGATACAAGGACAAGCTCTGCAGGCAATAAGGACATTAGGATCTAATATATCATGAGAGCAAGTGAAATAAGAACTAATGAAGAATTTTGGAATTCGGGAAGGTTATTACCACCTTCACCATCAGACGATCAGCTTGAGGAATAATCAAAATATTGTAACTGTATACTTTTGTAATTTGCGTGATATTTTAGATAAGCTTAACACGAAATATGAACTTGACAACACAAATCCCATGCAATTTTCACCTTCAGGCAGTTATTTTGAAGATCAATTTAGATAAAAATTTAGCTAGCAAAGTTTATAGTAGGAATGTATAAAATTTAAAAGAAGCGTTTTATTTGTTAGAGGAAACAGGACTTGTTAGACATTTCCATCCACGAATACAATGACATTTGTTTGATAAAAATAGACAATAAACAAAAAACCTTAGCAGTCAACCTAAAAATGACAATAATGGTAACATGGAACAGAACCAATGTCATAACGAGAGATTTTTTGAAAATTTATGAAGATATAGGCATCGGGGTTATTCTCGCCAATACAGGCAAAACAAAAGTAATCAGTTTTATGGTAGAACCTCGTGCTATTTCAAAAATAATATGACCGAATCTATGTAGGTTGATCACATACAAATTTCAGAGGAAGTTAATTTTCACTCTCAAGCCGAGAAGCGAATTTACCGATAGTAGAACTAACCATCGGGACATATAAAATAAATGCCTTATTGAGTAGTTTGCCACAATAAAAGTGTTCAGAGTTATTTAAATCACTTTATTCTAACACACTCAGTAGCCAAACTGAAACCAATCAGGAAATAGTTACTAAGATACCGCTCAAATTCAATGAAGACAATCTCGTAAGTTGGAAACTGACTACTTTTCAAAATAAAGATTTTGAAGGTTTAATAACTCCAACGAAGAATTGAATTTGCATGATTCCCATGGAAAGAGCTAAATTCATACATAAGAGTTCACACCGTGATGAGGACACCGTTGTAAATTTAGATAAAATTGAAGGAAAAACAATTACAAAATGAGAAACTTGAATCATATAGCTATCGCATTTGCCAGAACTGATCGGCTAAAAGAAAACCCCTTCAACAAAGCAGCTAACTTTTACATTACACTACCGGACAAAATTAAAAACATTCTTTTAAAACGTTACTAAAAAAATCGCTCCTTCAGGATCAACTTTCGAAGTAAGTTACAAGTACAATCAGC
This sequence comes from Oxycera nigricornis, assembly GCA_963942545.1. Taxonomy (NCBI): domain Eukaryota; kingdom Metazoa; phylum Arthropoda; class Insecta; order Diptera; family Stratiomyidae; genus Oxycera; species Oxycera nigricornis. Next base: position 63,750,031 of record OZ012663.1, on the reverse strand, counting down.
TCCACTAAAGTCAAAGCCAAACATGTAATTGTAATGTATGAGCGTATCGATCGGGCGGGGGTTGGTATGCGACTGACTTTATTCATATGTCAGTATACTATATTTATGTGACATCCCTCTTTTCCTAAAAAAAATGAAATTATTTGGAATTACATTGATTGTTTGGAATTTTAAAATTAAATGCAGTCGGATGAATCGAATCGCTTAATTGGTTTAACTGCTCGGCCGCTTCGTGTTAGTACTGGTTGGTCGTTCGTTCCAGATTCATCCGTTTACAAGTTTGGTTGGACGTTTCAATCGGGTTTGCCGAATTGTTGTGGTGGCCATCCTCCTTTGTATTTGAGTTGGGTGTTTCAATTGGTGGAGCTGATATGCTCTGACGATCGCTTGTTTTTTGATCTTCGCTGAATACTTCAATTGGTTCTGACGATGAGTATTGTTGAAAGCTGTTATTGTTCCGCCATACATTAGACGATGATCGAAGATTTACCTTTGTTCTGTGCGGATGATGAGTATTACGTCTGTATTGTCTGCCGCTCTCCGTTTCAACGATGACTGATCTCGGATATGGTGTATGCTCGACGACTTTTGCACCAATCCATCCTGGATGTTCAGTTTGTAAACGAACTTTGTCGCCCATTTGTAACTTATCTGCCGGTCGCGCAATACGATCTGAATAAATGCCTTGTTGAATACGTAGCCTTTCTAATTCACCCGACACACCATTAACGACTTTCAGCTTCAATTCTTGTCTTGCCGCAGGTAAAATCGTTCTTGTTGATCTACTGTACAGCCGTTGACTCGGTGATTTCAATATTTCGTTACGCGGGGTGTTTCGCAGCATAAAAAGTGCTAAATAAATGTCTGAGCCATCAAGCCAACATCGTTTCAGTAAACTTTTCGCAGTTTGTACATTTCGTTTTGCAAATCCATTTGATTTCGGATAATGTGGGCTTGACACCCGATGTTCAAACTGCCATCTGATTCCAGCTTCTCCGGAATTCCATGCGTTGCAAACCACACTCGCATATGAACGATTTTGATGATTTCAATTTTCTAAAGTTCACAAATCCAGAGTAATGATCTGCTATCAGCAAATATTCGTCGCCTTTGAAGTTGAATCAGTTGGTTGACACCATCTGGAATGGATATTCTGGAACCGATCGCTGTAGTTGAGGCTCGCGAATATTGCTTTCCTGTGTTTTTGACAAACCGAGCATCTTTCAATGAAGTTTCGGATATCATTGATCTGTCCAAGCCAATACACTGACTGCCGAGCTCTTGCCAAGGAACCAACAATCCCAATATGTCCGGAATGCAAATCGCGTACGGTTTTGCTGATTTCATTCTTTGGCACGGTTACTTTGTGATGAAGCACGTCTACTAATTTTCGTCGCGATGAGTCACTCGTGCACTGGAATTGTATAACTGCACTGTTCCTTTGTTTCCGATCGTATGATAGTATTGTTAACCGCGTTCACACCGTGGCTTTGTTCACTTGCAATGTTTTAATCAATGTCAATTTCACTTTATCAAAACTTTTCCGTCGTTTTCGATATTATTTTCTTCGAAAATGCTTCAGACGATAATAAAGGCCCAACTTCTGACACCATGTAATGTACACTCAGAGAAAAAAGTTGTCAAATTTAACGAAAACGTTGTTCAGTGCAACCATTTTCGCATTTAAAACGGCGCCAACAGTGCAAATTGTTGATTTGACAACCCATGCGCGTTTAATATGATCGCGGTGGCCATTAAATGGGAATATGTTCAAGGGAAACATTTTCGCTTTTATAACAACAGCATTTATGCGTTTAAGTTGAACGCTATGTCCCGTTTAGGTTAAAAGAGGCACGTTGAGGTCAAACGCTCTTTTCCGGTGACCCGAAATGCAGTGCATTTGTTTTGAACTACAATATATGTTAACTTTCAATTATAGAAATGTTAATATGAAACGACAGTGCGTTTGCGTGGAACGCTTACGGCTTTATTTGTGAGCAACAAAAGCTTTAAATATGAACAAGAAACGTGTTTAAGAGAAATGCTCTTTCGCTATTTAGTTGAATAATGAGCGTTCTTAACAAACGAATATAGAGTAAGATTTTGAACGACCAATGCTATTCTTCGCTTTTGCGTCAAACATTTTACCGTTCAATGCATGTCCGATAAACATATTAATTTTGAACCGAGTCCTGTGCAAATCAAAAAAATACAGTACTTTCATTCAGATACACAAAAACCAATCATTTATTTGTAATACTATTTGCTTAATCTAAATAATGTATAGCTCGTAGTGTTATTTCCTTAAAAAATGGGTTTCCTTCGATAAACGATATAACATTTGATTCAATACTGGTAAAAAGTCAATAAATTAAATTAATTCATAAGCCTTAGCTCGAGGACAAACATACCGTTTAATTCTTATTATGGATTTCGTTCTAAGATCTCTAGAGAGAAAAACACAGTCACAAACATTCTGGGCTTATAGTTTTTCAGGGAGGTTTTAGCTTCTTACAAGCATCAAGATCCATAAGAAGAATTAACTTATGTCTCACCAGAAGCGTACATTGTTTTTAAAAATATTGTAATTCAATATTTCAAAAATGTTAGCCAGAAGAAAGTTCGTTAAGATAATATCCAACTTTTCACATTATTAATTTTAAAAGTGATATTGAGTGTTTCCAATAGGTTCAAATTTATGTTGGGGTGATATTCCTTACAAAAATCATTAATTTTATTGCTAAAATGATAAAAATCGCCCACCAGAAACTTAGCAGAGTGTATTACATTATACTTTCAATGTAGGAGTTTTCCAAAAGAAGGTAACATTTCGGGCATAATAATAACGCTTAATTCACGATCAGTGGCAGAAGCCAATGAAAGTCTCCCCGAGAAAGGGAAAATTTAACTCTCTAATAATGATCAAATTGTTTTATTTCTAAGAAATTGCTTCCCATTTGATAAAGGATAAACATGCAATGGAGTACTTGTAAAAAAATCAATATTAAACAGCAAATAATTCTTCAAATTCATTCCTACTTCATAGCTTTGAAAATGCTCATCAAATTTTTTGACTTCTATTTCGTTGCACAATATGAATAATGTATTTGAATGACTTACTACGACTTCAAGAATTTTAAATAATCGCAGTAAACAATTTCTTCCTTGAGATAAGTACATGAGTTTTTTGTAAATAGTACCCTTGTAAACCACGGATTGTTGTATATAAATGGACTTATTATCTAATGTGTTTTGCATAGATATATTTATATTCGAATATTCGGCTATGCTTCGCAAATCTTGAAGCTTTGTGTCGTTATACTGAAGAGTGTTTGGAAATCCAACATTTTTATGAATAAACTTTGAAAAAGAATAAGAGCATTTGATAGACAATGAGAACGCAATATTTTTCCTGGAAGTTATAATATTTGCATACCTTTTCAAGTTTTTATGTTTACTTTCAAAACGGAAGCACCACAAATGCCTTAATGGTCCACTCTTTTCAATTATTGAAGGATAATGAACCAGGAAATGGTGTTTTGGCTTAAGAGAGCCAAACAAGTTTATATACAAGTCGTGGTGATGAGCAATATTGTTTCGTAAAGCGTCACTATCTTCATGAGAAAATGTACCAAGCAAAACATAATCAATAACTTTCAGTAGAAGACGAAAAAGACTCCAAAACTTATTATTTCGGGGAATCAAATCTCCAATTATTAAGGGTAAGAAATGAGTGAAATTCCACATTTCACTTGCTGACATTTTAAGTTTATTTGCTTTCAGTCTGTTTATATTTATTTCGACAGAAATATTTCCCACTTCTGAAGATCCATATGAAAACATTTTTTTCCTATAATTTAACGTGTCCAAAGAGAAAACTTTGGTCTGAATTAGTGCTAATAATATTTTGCAAATCTCATAATGACAAATTGCTTCGAATATATCGTGCATCACATCCGCTGTAAAATTTTCTGTCACGTGAAACAAGTACATCTCATTAAAAATGCTACATTCGTTCAAACCAGTGTTTTTGGAATCGTTAATTCTCAAATCGTTATTATATTGGGTTACATTTCTAATTGAATCCTTAAATTCTTTTTGATCTACTTGAGATAGATTTTTCGGTCGACTACAGAGCCTACAATATTTACTGGTATTAAATGATTTACTGAAACCAAGCATCGATTTTAGGCCTAAATTGTTGCCTAGTATTAAACTAAGTAAAAAGTGCACTTTGAAAACGCCTTTCTCAGTTTTAATAGCCAATCCTTCTTCCGCAAGAAAATTTACTTGATTTTTTAAGAAGTAAAGAGAAGAATTGACGCCATGCTCTTTGACATATTTGGCTTTGACAAAACCAGCCACGAAAATGTAATCCAGATTGGCCAGCAAATATGAAGGAATTGTAGGAAAGATATAGTACATACCACAAAGAGTATCTTGTGAAGAGAATTGTCGCCTAGGATTAAACTAAGTAAAAAGTGCACTTTGAAAACGCCTTTCTCAGTTTTAATAGCCAATCCTTCTTCCGCAAGAAAATTTACTTGATTTTTTAAGAAGTTAAGAGAAGAATTGACGCCATGCTCTTTGACATATTTGGCTTTGACAAAACCAGCCACGAAAATGTAATCCAGATTGGCCAGCAAATATGAAGGAATTGTAGGAAAGATATTGTATTTCACGAACTTGGTTGTCTATTATATGGCACATTGGAAGTTGAAACAAATCTCTTTGAAGCATGTGTTGTATAAACTTGTATTCACTTTTAAAATAATGAAAAGAATCATGACAGCTCTGCAAAGTTTCGTCAATGTTTTCTTTGGATTGACTGATGTTAACGGCACCAGAAATCGCTACTCTTGTAATATTTACTACAGTGGCAGTAATTTTGGATACATCTTGCAGTATTTTAACAGTATCTTTTCTACATAAATTAGGCTTTGAAAAAAGTTCTAAGGAGAAACTCAATGAAGCGTCCGAAAGTTCTTCTGCATTTGAAACTTTTGAATTATCAGAATACATAAAATTTTCTTGCCAAGTGTTATCAACGACTACTTCGTGTTGCCTTTGAACTGTGTCTTCAACAATCTCATTGCAAGAATTTATTGCTATTGGCTTTCCAGGACGTTTGAAATCGGAACATTTACTATGAGTTTTAACTAAATGTTTCTTAAAAGCCTTTCTCGTCGAAAAAGTCTGACAACATTTATGTTGTGCTCATCGATGTGTACCGCATGTTGTGACTTCATGAACAATTTTCAAATGGTTTATTAGGTCGGAAGCGCAATTAAAACTAGATTTACACATTCAAAATCGTCAACATATAAAAAATATGGTATGACAATACTCGAATGAGGAAAATATGATTCCTTTTGTTTAAAAATTTCTCCATTTATAAAGTTATGGTACATATGTTGAGATTTCAGAAAAGAAATATTGTCTAATGTAGTATTTAATACCCCTGGAAGCTCGAAAAAATTTCTAATTTGAAACTGAATTGGTAAGAAGTATGCTTTAATTTTAACTGCCTCTAATGTAGCTTTTCCATTTTTTTGTATTTCACGAACTTGGTTGTCTATTGTATGGCACATTGGAAGTTGAAACAAATCTCTTTGAAGCATGTGTTGTATAAACTTGTATTCACTTTTAAAATAATGAAAAGAATCATGACAGCTCTGCAAAGTTTCGTCAATGTTTTCTTTGGATTGACTGATGTTAACGGCACCAGAAATCGCTACTCTTGTAATATTTACTACAGTGGCAGTAATTTTGGATACATCTTGCAGTATTTTAACAGTATCTTTTCTACATAAATTAGGCTTTGAAAAAAGTTCTAAGGAGAAACTCAATGAAGCGTCCGAAAGTTCTTCTGCATTTGAAACTTTTGAATTATCAGAATACATAAAATTTTCTTGCCAAGTGTTATCAACGACTACTTCGTGTTGCCTTTGAACTGTGTCTTCAACAATCTCATTGCAAGAATTTATTGCTATTGGCTTTCCAGGACGTTTGAAATCGGAACATTTACTATGAGTTTTAACTAAATGTTTCTTAAAAGCCTTTCTCGTCGAAAAAGTCTGACAACATTTATGTTGTGCTCATCGATGTGTACCGCATGTTGTGACTTCATGAACAATTTTCAAATGGTTTATTAGGTCGGAAGCGCAATTAAAACTAGATTTACACATTGAACAGTGAAACATTTTATATGTAAAAGAATCAAATTTATAAAAAACTACTACTATTGATAAAAAACTACGATTTCTTGTTATGAAGTAAAAAAGATACTAATCCTGACACGCTAGGAAGAAGCGTTTCATGTTCAAGATTAATTGTGAAGAAATATTTTTGCAAAAATGTCCAAACATTTATCGAATATTTTGGGTATTCAAGATTTAAAACATGGAATATTGGTTGAAGTTGTTCTTTACTTACATAGAACCTCTCTTTCAAATCCTCCAGGGCCAGTTCGAAATCACAAACGTTTTTCAAATGTAAAATAAGAGAGTCCTTTCCTTCTTTGATCGTGATCCTTTTAGTTTTCCTTTTGGATCCCTGTTCGTTGTCTAGACGTAATGCAATACGTAATACAGCATTAAGCAAAAGTATGATGATGCAATCACGGCAGTCTAGATTGAAAAACAATATTTAAAATCGAACAATGCCATTTTCAAAATTAATATGCACCTTCAGTAATGTTTCCCTTGGCAATTGTTTCGAACAGAATTTTTGATTCTGTATCGCATATCCTTTCACGCATGTAAGGGATTATATTAACTACAAATTCATTCCATCGTTCCATCAACAGCGTAGATTTGCCAGGAAAAATTGTATTAAAATCAATATCAACCTTGAAAATACAGATAACTCAAATATTGTTACCAAATTTTTATGCTTCATATTACCAAATATGTGCCAAGAGTTCCGTTTCTAAACAAAGGCCATTCTTTTAAGATGTCTTCCAATGTAATTGTAGTGAGAAGTATAGCCGTTCTTCGATATTGAAAGGATTGCCGCCATCTCTCAAGAACCTCCTCTGTTGGACTATCGTTGTATTTTAACCATAATTTATGACTTTTTGATATTCCTTCATCCGTTTCTTGACACACAACTTCATGCACAACGGTTTCTGCAATGGATTCCCTACAACGCTTAAGACGATTTTTTAAATTGAAAAATCTGTCGTGCAATTTGCCTTTCGGATGCTTTCTGAATCGATTTCGACCAGCGTAATAAGTATCCTAAAAGACAAAATGTTTAATAGAATTTGAGTTAAAACAATATATTCTTACAGGATGTTCACTTGGAAATAACTGCATAATTTGCTTCGTTATTTGTTGAAAATGAGCTGTCATTAATTTTGGTTGCCTTAATATCGCAACGTCTATCACACAGTTCGACAAAATTTGTTGATGTGCCGGGGATAAATTTTTATATGCTTCATAAAAGTCTAGTACAGCTCTTCCTTTAACTGTCTGTTGTAAAATGTTTTCGACACTTATCTATTCAAAATAGCAATGTTGATATAACGTTTGAAGCTACAGGCACCAAGTTTTGAAGACATTCGTAATCACTTCAGGACTGCGATGATGCATAAAAACAAAATTTGAATAAAACTTACATTTAAAGCCCACTAGCAAAAATTACTTTGATCACCTTTTCTCTTTTCCAACATTTTAATTTTTCTCTAAATTTGGCTTTTCTGCCAATTTGAGAAAACGACGGAAATAACTGATGAATATCATCATCATTTAAATAAATGAGTTCGTTCATACCAATTCCTGCTTCTAAATCAAGAAAACAAAAACATCTATCAAATAAACGACACACGCTGTGCAAAGAGCTGTTTTAAATATTTCGCGAGCAAGTTAAACATTTAACGTGTTATAGATTATCCGAAATTAATTGACTGAATTCTCTAATGTTTTTACCTTTCAAAGTTATATAAATACTCTGGAGCTCCCATGACTGCAATAAATTGAACAGCTCTGTATCTTTTCCATCTGTGGTCTCCGATTCGACCAAAACAATTTGGATGTCTGCTAAGTTTTCGTTCATTTTTATTTTGCCTATATCAAATGAGTAAAGCTCTGTAGCTTGATTGGTACAAACAAATCCATCATAAAAATATGTCTGCAATAACTTCTAAAACTACTGACGTCACTGTCTTTAATGCGCATCTCTTTTTTTATAGTGGAACAAACTCAGATTGAATTTCCAAGCAAACAAAAGCGTAAAATTTAATTTAATTCTAATTAAATCATGTTAAATCAGCTCTCAAAACACTTCCCCAATATATTGCACGTAATTTCCACCACAGCACAAATAACCTTTAATTCTCTTGTCTCACTTCACTGACAATCAAGACTAAACTGAATTAAGTGAGTATGAGCGCACCGAAAATCGTTCTAAACGCGGAAAGCGTTTATTTTAAATAGCTTCCCATTCATTTCATGTTTGACTATTTTGCATGAATGCGAAGAGCGTTTATTTTAAACATTTTTCTATTCATTCTAAAAGGAATTGGTATTTCAAAGAAAAGTTCATTTAAACGCGTTATTTGAACGGACTCGCGGTCAAATTAAATCTTAAAAATATTTGTTTCAAACGCTTTCTTATTCTATATAACAATATTTGTTGAAAACAAATGCGAATCTCTTGAACGCGAGGTCTAACACTATGCGCCCTTATTCCGAACATGCATTTTCCTTTCAGGGTATGAGCGTATCGATCGGGCGGTGGTTGGTATGCAACTGACTTTATTCATATGTTAGTATACTATATATATGTGACAGTAATCAACTGGAAATATTTCATAAACATATAGTCTGAACTATTAATCTAACTAAAAAGACACTAAAACTTACAAGTTTGGTACTTTCCCTTATACCGATTCTCATCGTCTGGGAAGTACTATGTACTGAAATTTTAAATACGGAGAATTATTAAATTCGATGGAAAGAGTGATTGAACGAAACGGAGGTGGATTTAGTCGGTAGAAATCCGGCATGCCAAGAGGCAGGAGCTGAAAAAACATTTTAAAATCTATGCAAGCTATAATAAATTTCGAAGAAGGGTATTTAGAGGTGCATTACGTATATTCTAAATTTATCAATTCATGTCAGTTCGAATATGACGAAATTCACATGTTAAAAAACTATGATGATAAAAACGTAGTACAGAAGGTAAAACGAGAAGATATTTATAATGAAGAATCAGATAGCTTTAAGACACTGATTATAAGAAATTAAGATCCGTTCTTTCAAGAAGGTCAACAATTTATTCATGCTCACGAAGTACAGCAGTGACAATCAAAGACAGACCAATATATTCGAAAATGTACAGTTACCCTCAGATTCATGTAGGGTAAATAAATAGACAAATGAGGAAGATGTTGGATAAGGGAATTATTAGGGAAATTCTTTAAAACTCACCATAATGGATTGCCCCTGGAAAGGTAGACAATTCGAACAAGAAAAAATGGAGGATTGTCATTGATGACAGAAAACTAAATGAAGTTACTTCAAGTGACAAAATTTTCAATGCCAAATATTAAAGTCATTTTAGATAAACTCGCAATATTTTACGACCTTGGATCTCGCAAAAGTGTTCAACCAAATTTTAATTAAAGAGGATGCCAGAAAAAAAAGCTTCTAAAGTGCACTAGGCCACTACAAATTCGTTAGAATGCCGTTTGGATTAAAGAATGCTCTACCGAAATTTCAACAGCTTATTAAATCTGTACTAAGGGAATATATAAACCAAATATGTTTGGTCTACCTAGACGACATACAAATATTTAGTACCACAATAGAAGAATATTTAGATAGCGTACAAAAGATTTTCAACATTTTAAGGAGCATAATCCCAAGTGGACAAGTGTAATTTCTTTGCCAAGTCCACGGAATATTTAGGCCATACATGAACCAGAAAATTTGTTAAACCAAATATGAACAAGATTGAAAATATCCAAAATTTGAAATTGTCACAGACAGCAAAACAAATTAAGTCATTTTTAGGGATACGCGAGTATTATCGAAAATTCGTAAAAGATTACGCTGAGGTTGGCCAGGGTTAAAAAAAAGGAATACAAGAATATATGCAAATAATTCTCAGTATAACTAAGAAACCCTTATAGTTTTTTCTAAAAATATATAAAGTATATTTCGTAATACGATTGCTAATCTGATACTGATTTACAACCGTGCGTCGTTCTGTACCGTGAGAAGATATTCGCGAGATTCTCAGAACTATCGTGATGTTTGTCAGCTGCGGATGCAGCTGCGTCAACATGGGAATAAAAATGCTGACTATCGAAAGCGTTGTGATCTGGATATGTAACCTCCCCCCGTTTCAATTAAAATTCTTCGGAATTTTTCCACTTTCTGGAATTTTGATGGAAGTGAATTTCAAAACTGATTTTAGCTTTTTATGCCACAAACAGCGCAAATATAAGAAATATAGTTATTAATAAAATCGTTAGAATCGATGAGCCAACAAAGTAGTGTACATTTTTATGCTATCTTAAATTATCGATAAATTGACAATATTTTTAAGTATATTAGTAAAATTGAAATGTTTGAAAAAATTGTTATTAACATTGTACGTGTAGAAAAATCTATCCACACATTTTTCGTTAGTATTACTGAATGTTTGGTTTAAGATATGACCTTGGTTCTCGCAAAAGGGTTCAACCAAATTTTAATTAAAGAGGATGCCAGAAAAAAAGCTTTCTAAAGTGCACTACGCCACTACAAATTCGTTAGAATGCCGTTTGGATTAAAGAATGCTCCACCGAGATTTCAACAGCTTATTAAATCTGTACTAAATATAAGAAAAGTAGTTATTAATAAAATCGTTACAATCGATGAGCCAACAAAGTAGTGTACATTTTTATGCTATCCTAAAACAATTACTAATTGCTATCAAAAAATTTCCATTTAAATTTATTTTTCGGTCGTCACATTTATTAATTAATTCAATGTTTTTCATATTTCTACCAATCAAAGTTGATTTTTCTCATTTCTATCACATCAATTTTAGTCAGCATACATACAATCATTTTTCGTTACACAATTATTTAGAGGTTCTAAATTGTTTCTGTACGGAACTGTATTTTCAAAAAATACTTTTTTTCTTTATTTGAAGAAAATATTCGTCATCCATTATAACTTCCAAACAATTAGAAGTGGGTAACGCTGTTTCCGATTTGAAATCAACTAGTTAATATGAGTTTATAATTTTCAAAGCTGACGCCAAAATATTCTCTTTACACTGTAGAAGATTGTTGTATGGCACATGCTGTTGTGATTGTTCACCCCTTTGTGAATTTTTTGGACTATACTTAAATCTTACTTTCGCAATGCTACTAACTTTACCTGTATGATACTGTGGAATCTATTTATATTGCGTTTTCCTGTGCGAGTGTTAGGGGTAGTTAAATGTAGCTCTACTTGCTGTTCCCTTAAGAATCTTGCAAGTTAATGTAATTAAATTCATTTTCTCCTAATAGTTTCTTTGACTATCCGATTTTGAAAAAAAATGTTCTTCCAGTGTTCGACTTTTCTCGTACAATGCCTATTTGGTAGATGATATGCGTATACTTTCTTCGTAAGTTTGTCTATCAACGTTAAAAACGGCTGTTTTACGTAGTAATAGATATCCATGTGAAGAATTTGGTTAACTTCTTTTGGAGTTTCACTTATTTTGTTTTTTAATTTGATTGGTTTCCGCTCGTATTTAGTTTCCAGACATGTTGTGCAATTGTTAATTTTTTTTTGGCATTTTTTTCGAGAGACCTGGATAGTATATCCTGTTCTGCAATTGATAATAAGCTTCGATTATTCCACTATGTAAACTTTTTTGAAGGTGGTAAAGGGATATGTTTCTTTGTGCTCCTTCTAACGTTCGCAGTTCTATTGCTCGTGGAGTAGCTTTAACAAGGTGACGAAACCTTTTCTACGATATTTGTTATTTTCATATCAATCCTTGATGGACGAAAGATCGCTAGCAAAAATGAATGGAGTTTTTGTTATTACGCCCACTGAAGAGATTTTGTCTCGTGGTGACCATTTTGAATAGTTTTGTTCAAAATCACCATGACTTCGGTGTAATTATTGAGTTTGTACTTTTTCATGATTTTACAACAATCAGGCTAATATTTATTTCTTATTTTCAGTTGGTCCTGAAAAACATTGAATGTTCAGTCAATTATCGATTTTATTGCATGTAAAAACTAAAAAGCCTTACGAATGAGAATGGAGGAAGTAATAGAAATCTTACGAACACTAAAGAACGAAATTACTAAAAACTACAATTTTTAACTTGACGAAAGCTTTTTAAAGCATATGATCTTGCAAAGTATTGACTACAAAACATTTTACCATTCAAAGCGTTCATTACCACAAATGTTAATTTGATTGTTGTTTTTTTAGTTTTCAAAATTGAAGCAGTTTTTTATTAAAATTAAGACACGATACTGTAGAAACTATTAAAAATCTGCTCAAATTATGCAAATATTAATAAACTTTGATCGATCTTTAAAGTAAGAGTCATCAGGTAATATCATTCGTATGAATACCTTTTTAATGGTAAGTTTGAATGAATTTTTATTTTAATTGAATTTTTTTTATAATCACGGAAAAGGTTTTATAAACACTTATTACTGTGCTGTCCAAGTCTGGTTAAAAATAATTTTTTTATGAGTCAGGTTAAAAAAAATTTCATTCCCAAAGCGGGCAAGACATTCCACTTCTCACCTAAGTATTACATACCTTTCAGTCTCACCTCTTTTCTGCTGAAAACTCTGAAAAGACTGAGAGAAATCCATCTGAGAGCTGTTCTTAAACCACTCCGATGCGCAGCACGCATACGCAAAAAAAGATCGGTTAAAGCAGCTCTTGACTCGCTCACTTACTAACTCGCTAAGAGTCAAAGGATGCACGCAAGTAGTTTTTATAGACATTGGAGGGGCTTTCAACAATATCAACTATAAGGCTATTGGCAAAGCACTCGAGGAAAGCAATGCAGATGATAAACTGATAGGGCTCATCGGACAACTGCTTAGCAGCAGGAACATCAACTCCACGCTAGGAACCAGTACCGTATGAAGGAGGATCTGCAGAGGCACACCACAAGGCATTATTTATGCTAATAAATTGGCTTTCGACAGAGCTACTTACGAGACAGCAGGCCAAGTGCTTTGTGGTTCGATTGAAATCTCTGCGACTCTGGCATGAGGGGAACATTGGTCACTCCACGATATTACGAAGGGATCGACCAACGCCAGGGAAAGTGGACCTTGCTTCTCCGATTTCCTGTTTTTACCATAGCTTCAGGTCAATCATCTCGAGTAGGGAGGACTGGACCACAGAAAGAGGTGGGATACAGGAATCGGTCGACATCTATACAGATGGATCAAAAATGGATGGTAGAGTAGTCTGTGACGTGTTTTTAGAACAGCTAGGCCTGAAACTATCCTTCCAATTACAATACCCCGCAGTGTCCTTCAAGCAGAGGTCATTGCAATTTACAAGGTTATAGACTTCCTGAAAAATCAGAAAATTTCCATGAAAAATTGAAACATCTTTTCTGACAGTCAAGCTGCTCTCCAATCACTATCCAGCGTGCATACTACATCTAAAATTGCTATGCAAACACCCAGCACTGACCAGGAAGCGCATGCAAACTTTAGGTTCGTCTTTCCTGGACAACCACATGGAGGTAGCTGATTTAGATAATAGCTGCATAGCCGGCTTCATACGAGTATCTCGATGGTTTTCATTATCCCGCAGGTTCTATTGCCAACCTTATCTTCTGTGGTACCACAATAAGCCTATCATGGCCTAAGTGAGCCAACATTGGATAAAAAGGGCTGCCACCACAACCAACCAACTAACCAACCACGCGACAAAATCTCTTCAGTCGGCGTAGTAACAGAAACTGCATTTATTTTCGCTAGAACCCTTTGATATTTAAAACGTCGATATGAAAATAACAAATAGCGTAGAAAAGGCTTCGTAAATTGTCAACCCCTCGATGGACCCACGTGAATATTCAATGGGGGGGGGGTCTTCATAGTCCTTACGTAATCAATGGACGCTCCCGTAGCTGATACGATATTAGCTCATTCAAATTACTGTTATGAGAACCTTTCACTATTATTATTTAAAGTAGCATTATTTTCATTATTATTATTGTATTTGATAGTTTTAATAAATATTAAAACTATCAAACAGTTTTAATAAATATTAAAACTATCAAACACAATAATAATATTAGAAAGGTAGAGATATTATTAGGAAGTTGATTGTGTGAACCTCAAGGGTTGCACCCGCGGCTTGTTTTTTATGATTACAGTTCGCATAAACCATTAGCGACTATTCGTATATTAATTAACAAATTCATGATTCAATGCCGTTTTACTAATGTAAATCACTTTAGAATAATTAACTGATTTGAGAATTAATGGAAGTTGCATATAATACGATAAAAGAGCTGTTCATTACTATGAAGCCCTTGATAATTAATTTTTGCACTATAATCATCAACAAGGTTACAAAATCTTATCTGGTCTGAAGTATATGTTGTATTTTCCACTGGATTTTCGTTGTAGTAATTCACATGCGTTATTTATTCGCTGACGATTGCAGACTCTTTACTAATGAATTCGATTTTCGATTAAAACGGTGATATCAATAGATCTGCGAACGGAACGACAAGACACATCAACCGGTCAATTACCACGGTATTATTCACACAAATCAAAAAAATGGTTGAGCTTACTTTCTAGCACGCAGCAAATTTTCTTTTCATCTCCAAAATCATCGGTCATAAATTATTATCTTCACGTAAGAGACTCAATTCCATAGCGATAACAATCTTCTATATGATTTGTGCAAATGTATTTTGTGGTTCACCATTCACTCAAAAATAAATTCATTCATCAAGGCAAAACACGATCACAAGCATTTAGCGATGTGGACAAGATATTGCTGTCATGTGGGATATTGAAGAAGCTGGAGACGTCAAGAACTTTGCAACTACCCACTGCCTTATCGAACCATCTTAACCTCCATTCAAATTCACTTTCCTCTATTCTTTATGATATTTTTTCACGGGTCGCTTACAGTACTCTAATCAACCAAGTTACAATTAACAATTACGTAAGTAATTTTTTCGTGCACAGATGTACCAAATTCTATACTCAAATTCATTTTCCTCTATTCTTCAAGTAGATCTTCTCTACGAACCACTTTCAGTCTGCAAATCAACCAAGTTATAATTTTACATTCAAACTTTTAAACCAAGTGTCGTAGTTGAACCGTATGCAAACCAAATACTCATTCTAACCAGACACTGGAAACGCACTAATTATTTGCATTCTTGCGTCCTCATATGGAAATTCACTGTAGCACATGAAATTGTTTTTACACGGACTGAAAAAATGATGATTCGGCATCTTGATATTCAAACTAACCGGCTTATGCCAAACTTTTCAAAAATTAACTTCGTACTCCACTTTAATCGCCATGAAATAAAAACATAATGTTGTCAATTGCCAAAAGCAGACTCCATTTGACTGTGCCAGCAACCCAACTCTCGTTTCGATAGCGGTTTTCTTCGAAAAACCGGTCGGGTAGCTGCCGAACCAGATTCCCTGGCTCGAGCGGTGTGAGCTGGTTTTCAAGTCGGGTGCGGGTTGCCGCTTCTAAGCGAACCATGCCGTGCGCCATTACAACTTCATTACAATCGCACCCGACCTGGGACCTCAAGCAGCTCATCGCCAGTCAGATGTTGACTTAGTAATTGATCTTCTCGATCCAGGGTTCTCAATTGGGGTTACTCACAAAATGGAGAGGCTGGACTTTGTGAGCAAAAAAAATTCCATCCCCACCCCATAAAGTAAGCCATTGATATAAAATTAAAATAAGAAAGCAAACTACCTACTCATTAAAGACATGCAAAGAACGTAAAAAATCCGAAAAGTGGTTTTTGTTATTAAAGCTAGAGGATATGATGAGGTAGTGTTTCTTTTTAAATTAAAGTTTAAGTAGGAATAACAGGCAGCAAAAATATCAAGTAAGATAAGAAAATATAGTACTTAGCAAATATTTGCACCTATTTACGTTAAAGATGAACGTTAATTACGTTTTTGTGTCAAAAGGATATTTTTGAAGTGCTTCATATTATTTTTAGTTATTCAATTTATTGAAAGTTGATTGAAAAAAAATTAACATGAATTTAAAACTTAATCAGTGCAAGTTTCCCTAAGGGTCATCTCTTGCTTTGAGGAACAGGGTTCGCACCGGCCTAGGTAAATATTGGTTAGCCTAGCGCGCACACACATGCTGACACCCAAGCGCTAGGCCATGGTAGGGCGGGCCCAGGCAGTGACACATGCACCTGGCGAGTTCCGCTGAAGCTCGTTAAATAACCGGGCGTAGCACGGGCACTCGAGATATTGTTTCGGAGGTTTGATCGAAGTAATGTAAAGAAATTTCTGAACTCTCGGGTAGGTACTGAACGCGACATTATCTCGGTATGCAAGCAAGAACTCTTTGCTCAAGACAAAAGTCTTGTTGCCTTGAATTTTCGTAGCGATATTGCTTGCCAAATCCACATTTCATCACAGGCTGTTCCAAATGAATTAGTAGACCCATTACGTTTACTTATAGCATGCGAGAAAGTAGGGCACAGTAATGATAACAACAAAATTATATCTATTATTGAAGAAATGAAAGAAGCGCATATATTAGAATAAACACCATAAAATCATCATACGCTCATAATTTATGAATGGGTGTTCGCAAATTTGGTCGATTTTGAATGGATGGTGTAGTAATAAATATTTGATATAAAACAAGTAACGAACTTTAGTCTTTTCTATCATGAGCAAACGAGACGCTGTCAACGAAAAAAAGTTTAGGCGAAGACGAGTTAATATGAGAGATTTGAATGATTTGTGGCAAGCGGATGGAGTTGAGATGGGAGCATATGCAAGTGAAAATACAGGGTTTTGCTGCCTTCTTATCGACATGTTCCTATGTTTGCGTGGATGGTTTCTTTCAAAATAAAGACTAGAATAAAATGTAAATGTACGATGGTAAAGAATTCTACGACAATCATTTCAAAAACTTGTTATAAAAATATCGAATTAATCACTTTTCCACGTAAGCTTCACTTGTGAAACGGTTCAATTAAACATTTAAAAATACCATCTGGAAAAGAGTTTAGTATGTATGAGAAATACAGATGGATCAGTTTAATTGATGAATTGGTTAATGTGTATAGTAAAAAAAGCACCGAACAATAAAAATGGCTCTTCATCGAATCAGGAAGGAAGGGTTATGCGAGAAACAGTCGAAGCTATAACCAAAGAATATGGTTCCAGCAAGACAAAGCAACCTCACACACGTCCAGTACTTCTCTGTCTAGAGTACGTAAAATTTTTCCAGGCAAAGTGATCTCCAAAAGGGGAAGCATTACCTGGCCTCCACCTAGTCCTGATTTAACTCCTTTGGATTTTTTCTATGCATTTATCTCAAATAAAAAATTTATAACAATAAACCGACTTCTTTAGCGAATTTGACAGAAAATATTCGTTGCGGAGTCGTAGCCATCACGGAATCGACTAAGGTTCACATATAGACAATTTTATTGTAGTTATAATTCCCAAATAATGCACTTTAATAATTAATAAATATATATACACAGTGCCACAATTTTCCAACGAAACTTTGAATTTTCCGCTTAAACACGTAGTGCCATTTGTAAGAACAAAATATCGTTAGAAAGGTGGGACTTTTACCAATTGAACACGTTCTAGTTGCTGCGCTAGCTTGATGAATGGTTGAGTTATGACATTTCGCGTGACAGTTCAAAAAGCATTGTGTCGGAAAATTAAAATGGAACAACGCATTATCACAAAATTTCAAGTTAAATCTAGCGTAAATGCCACAAAAACATACGAATCGTTGTAAAAAGTTTACAGCGATGAGTGCTTAGCTCGAGCGAATATTTTCAAGTGGCATAAACGTTTTCGCGAAGGTCGCGAGTGAGTTGAAGACGATGAGCGAGAGCCGAAGCCTTATTCGACTCGCACCGACAATGTAATCAAAAAAGTTCGTGATTACCTCACTGAAGATGAGAATGCAAGTGTGGCGAGAATTTCTGAGGACTTGCACATCAATCGAGAGACAGTACGCCTTATTATCAGGGAGGATTTGAAGAAAAGAAAGGTCTGTACACGATTTGTTCCGCACCATTTAATAGATGAACAAAAATTGAATTGTGTTATCCACTCGAAAGAAATGATTAGCTTCGCCGAAAACAACCCCAACTTCACAAAATCTATTGTAACTGGAGACAAAACGTGGTATTTTCAATACGATCCCAAAACAAAGCACCAAAGTGCCGCCTGGAAGTCACCCGGGGAAACAAAAACCCAAAAAACGCGTCAAGCACCATCAAAAATCAAAGCAATGCTGATCACCTTCTACGATAGCCGGGGTCTGGTGCATCACGAGTATCTTCCAAGTAGCCAAACCGTAACGAAAGTATTCTACCTTGAAGTTCTATGGCGTTTGGTTGCAAGGATTCAACGTACGTGGCCGGAATACGAAAATCCGGATAGTTGGTGCTTGTTACAAGACAACGCACCTGCTCACAAAACCATTCTTGTACGACAATTTCTAGCGAAAAATCAGATCTGCGTGCTTGACCACCCGGCGTATTCGCCTGATTTGGCACCATGTGACTTTTTTCTATTCCCGAACTGAAATTGGTGCTCAAAGGTTGTTTTCTCGATGACGTAGAGACCATCAAAACAGCGGCGACGCTACAACTGAAGGCAATACCGGTTGAGGATATGTGCCACTCGTTTGAATCAATTTTAAGTCGCTGTCATACTTTGAATAACAAATAAAGAGTTTTGAAAAATATTGAATTGTTTGAGTTTGATGAGAAAAGTCTCATTGGAAAATTGTGGCACTGTGTATAATATATTTTAAACTGTTAAAACTGTTATCAGCTATCGAGATACATCAAACTTGTCCTCTGAACTGGAACCGAACTACTTTGAACTCAAAGCGGTTCGAAGCAGTTCAATAGTAGTACTAGTTCAATAATTCACAAATAATTCTACATCCTAAAGGATAGGATGCAGTTGACTGACCTAAAATTCACACGATACTCAACAATGGATTGGATTGAAGAAAAATGAATATTTCCATTGGAAAGAATCATCATACAAACTCGATGGCTATGTGTAAAACCAACGTTTCAAACATATCATTCCTATCCTCTTAATAAAGTTGTTTAAACTCATAGGATAAGAAAAGATACAAAAACTACTATCAACAACATAAAAACAAATGCTTAATAATAATCATTTTTATTATTCCTTCTCTTTTTCATTCATTTGATAATTTATTTAAGCTGATCGTATTCTTCTCTTCCACTTCGAAAAAAATGTAAAAATGGAAGGAGCAACTCATTAAAGATGTCGGTCTAATGAGGCAGCCCCAAATCTGCAGAGTGCCCAACTGTCGGTCACCAAAAGACCAAAATTGGTCGTGCTCCGTCCTGTCAACGACAGAAGTTTCCGTGAATTGATCAAGGGCAGCCTGGTATGGGCTATCATTGACATGAGTAGTAGCGAAAAACAGTCTCACCGTCAAATTGGAAGATGGCGGAAATTGCTCTTTTTCTGGTGTTCAACTCAAAACTGGAGGCAAACCCCGCCTCTCCACCAAGTTTTCGTGACGCTGGTTGATACCAGGGTCACGTCAAGCTGATAGTTTGCATGTATCATTCCTCAGCGGATCTATATAAACAGGCTAACGGCAGAATGGCAGAAGTCTGGCCCCCAGCAAAGCTAGAAGCTGTCTTCAGGGAAGACATCCTGATTCGGCCTCGGTCCAAGACATGGATAACGATGGACCCATCCACACCAGAGGAAGCTGTTGAGCTTATCAAGCTCAGTAATGCTTTTCTTCCGGTAAACAACTGGAAGATAGTCAACGTAAGCGAGCTCAGCAATGGACAGGGAGAAGCCCTCGCTAGCTCCGTGGGAGTCTAAAGGTAGGGTGTTATCACTGTTTCTCGGCTATCACCCTGCGAGTTTATTGCCAAGACCGTACTGGAAAGGCAGTGCGTCAACCAAGTAAATAAAGTAAGAGTGAGGTGACTGGAGAAGCGTCAGTAGACTCGACCGTGGACCTCTCCGAATCAGCCACCTCTCATCAACCTGCAGAGGATCGTCATAGAAGCCCCTGCACGGGACATCGAACTTGTAATCGGGGCGGACGTCAATGCCCATTTTCGCATTTGAGGAAGCACTGTTACGAACAACACGGATGAGTCACTCTTTTAATTTATTTTAACGCATGACTAAGCCCTAGTAAACAAAGGTGAGGATTCTACATTTATTACTGCAAGCCGTAAGGAAGTTTTGGATATGACTCTAACGAATGAGCACTTGCACCACGCTATCAAAGGAAGTCATGTATCACAAAAATGCTCGTTCTCCGATCATCTGTATATCAGGTTCCATGTGAAATTTCACCCTTCGGTGAATCCAACCTTCATCAACAAAAGGAGGATGGATTGGGTCAAATACCAATCAGTTGTCGAGTCTGCACTTGAAGGTGAACCTTAAAATATTGGATACATATGCGATCTTCAGGAAGCCGTTGAGCCCTTACATCTGCCTTCAATGAAGCAGCAAGGTCTGCATGTAGTCTAGCGAAGCCTTGGAAGGAATACAAGCCCCCATGGTAAAATATTGTCAATGCGGAGCTGCGGTAGAAGTGTAGGAAGTCCTTCAATCGGGGTAAAGAATCCAAAGAATGGTCTTTTTATAAACTCAAACTAAAGGACTTTAAATGCTTCATCAGGAAAGCGAAACTCACCTTGCGAAGAAGTTTCTGCGCTGAAATAGAATACTCTTAGGATGTCAGTCGTCTGCGACAACTCATGAATCATTTTTGGGGTCTGTTCAAGACGCCAATAGGGTCTGGACTAAATCCAGCTCCGGGACGCTGGCCATTCTCATAGGCACACACTTCCCGTGCAGTGAGGATGTGACTCACAAAGCTGATCCACATGCGCCTCCAAACTGTCTGTCAACCACTGTGCCTGTAGGCGGCAGGCTCCTACCCTGAGCAATCAGCTCATTTCAACATCTCACCTGTTGAGATCCAGAAGGGAATCAATATAGCACTTCCATGGCTAGAAGCCATCTTTAAAGCACGTCTACAGATGGCTAACATTCCACAGCGGTGGAAAGAATTTAAATAGTCTTGAAACCTAAAGCGAGCAAGACATCATACTCTTCACCTAAGGACTATAATTTTTTATACTTTTTTAATTTTGCCTTACCTCTTTTCTGTTGAAAACTCTGGAACGGCCCCAACGGTCGGTTGGAACAGCTCTTCACTCGCTCATCAGCTAAATTGAAAAATCGCTAAGCGTCAAAGAATATACGCAGACGATCTTTCTAGATATCGAAGGTGCATTCAACAATGTCAGTCACAAGGCTGACAAGAAACTCGAGGAAAACAATGTGGATGATAACCTGATTAGGTTTATCGTACAACTGCTAAGCAGCAGAAGCATCAACTTCACACTAGGGGACAGCATCCTAAGAAGGCGAACGTGCAGAGGTACCCCGCAAGGTGGTGTGCTATCACCCTTTCTATAGAGCCGTATGGTGAACAAGCTGCTGTCAAAAATAAAAGCGACTGGCTGCAAAGTCGTACTCTATGCTGACCATGTTGCTATAGCAATATCGGGTAAATTTATCACTACGTTTTCGGATAGACTAAACTTTGTCCTAGGTGTTCTCACCAAATGGAGCAAAGATTATGATTTGAAGATTAATCCGCAAAAATCGGAACTTGTGATACGAAATTCCGTGATTTGTCTCACCCGAGCTTTATCAGGTAAGTCTAAACACATATTCTCAGGTAAAATATCTAGGTCTACTACTGGACACTAAACTCGCATGACAGTCGAATAAAGCAGAAAATGTGCACAAAACGACATGCGCAATCTACTTCTGCAAAAGAGCTATTGGTAAGAGGTGGGGACTGAAACCCAAAATTGTATCTTGTTTCTATACGGCGATAGTGTAACCAATTCTTCTGTATGGCGCATTTATCTGGTGGCCAGCAAGGGCAAAAACATCAACTGTAAACCTTCTCAACAAGGTCAGAATCATTGAAATTTGAAAGTGTCAATTCATGATTCACCACCGAAAAGGCATCCAACATATAGTGCTTTATTCACTTTCTCATGCTTCTTCCCTGGAAGGGAAAAACTTGCCAAAGTGTCACTTGACCGTCAAGAGATTGACCTCTCCTCATCACATTTTGGCTGCAAAAATTACAAAAGGTTCATCCAAAACATCACGAAAGAACAGCATCTACTGCCGGGCTTGAAAGTTGTTGATGGGTTTCATGTAAAAGCGATGTATGCAAGTCATTGGTAATGAAATCATGGAAGCTCTAGGTTTCCACGCAGCTATTTCAACGGATACATGCTTACCCTATGTTTCTCAGGGGAAAATCACTGAAATGTTCCAAAACGTACCTTTTTGGCATAATATGAACAAACAGCTCGCAGAGTAACATGACACTTGTGACGTCTAGAAAAAGAAAAAGGTTTCTAGGCAGGTGTAACAAGCCTAATGAGAACACAGCGATTTTTTTGCCCTTGTTCCCTGACATAGTTGGTCCAATCTCAGGATCTTACACGAGAAACTTTTGTATCTATATATATGGATAGTTTTGGATCATTTACCTAAATTCGATAAAGAAGTATTTCACATGTTTTTTCCCAAGACCATTGTTACGGACTAAACGCCACAAATTTAGTATAACTGATTGGAATTTGGCATGTGTGCAGGGCAGTGTATGCTCCGCAGGCCAGTGCTACAAAACTAATAAATTGATCTATCGGGCACCATGTCAAGACCCTTCTAGTGAAGGCATCGCAAGTACAACTGAGGGGTGTAAAACCTGAGATCGTGAGAGCCCAACTTCTAGATTGGTGATACCACATACGGTTAACATTTTGCTCGAAGCAATACGGCGGAATACTATAACGGCAACTTGGACGCGACGAAACATAAGGGCAAAATCGTGAGTCGCATCTAAACCACCTGTAACATGGTTGCCAAAAAACGGTAAATAAATGGACAGGGAAGACCTCCTTTCCAAAAACAAGGAGTCGACATCGAGGGGCATTGAGTCACCTTGATCTGAGGGTTGAATGGAATCTGATGCGCAGTCTTTCTGAAAGGATGAAGTCGCCTTTCTTTATCGATCAGATTGCTTGTTAATGACATCTGAACTGCGCAGTGCATGACCATGAAAAAGATGATCACCAGACCAAGATTTGACGTCTCCGATACTGAGCATACAATTAGTTGCATCCAAAATTTTAAGTTCATATCATTGATATGTTGATAAAGCACCGCCTCAGAGGAGACTTATGTTAAGTTAGGTCAGGTTATGAGGATGCCAAAACAACGGCTTTTGCTTGACTTCGACCGTTTTTGGTCCAGCATTGTGAACTGTCGACGTTGAAACCTTCTGATTTATTTAATGAACCAAACTGATTTCTTAAGGAAATCGAAAAAATGATCCATCACAATAGTATTTGCCACCTTTTGCTCCTCGAAAAAGAATTTTCCTAAGTGAATATGCCTCGTAGCAGCTAGAACTCGACATTTGCACAAATGGTTCTCTACTGAATGTGTCTCCTTTTCGTCGCCGCATCTTCAACATTAGTGTCTAGCTGGGAGCTTGATTTTCTTTGTGTGTTTACCAAAAGCGACATGATCCATGGACGCACAATGTTCCTTCGTGAAACTCTGTTCAGAAGTAACAGACCAAGAGTTACGCATCGCAACATAAACCTAGCAGTGCTATATGTGCCCCAACGTGCCCCAATGCCTTGATGTTGGCTTGTAGGCCGATACCTTTATTTCCTACGCTATACCCTGCATTTAGAATCTTATACTCACTCTCGTGTGTGTTTATATGCCACGAGATCAACCCCGCCTCACTGTACCCATGAATTCAGTACATGATTTACTTGTTCTTCTTCCTCTGTCAAAGCGTCTCAGTGTCTTCTGTATGATGATGACATCAATGAGGATGAGGATTGTTTTCTTCTCCAAATGGGGCGGGACGCGACCACTTCTTGGAGTTAAATAAATTTTCACTTTCTGAACGTTCAGATATGTCACAAAATGTCCTTTTTATCAAATCTCAGTCTATCTGATCATATCTACACGTAAGATGATATTCGACTTACGCATGTTTTTCAAATAAAAGATCTGGGAGTGACTTTCCACCCGAAACTTGAATTTGAGACTAACATTGTGGCAATAGTCGCACGTGCCTCTCGTGTTTTCTTGAATATTGCTTGCAAGTATCGCCAGCACTGGATCAATATTTGGATTCTATGAATGAATCTGTACAGCTCAAATTCACTATTCTCCTTATCTTTAAATTGGAAATTACATACATGCTATATGCTGAGCGTCTTTCCTGGCTTCAACTCCCTACTTTAAAATGCCTCAAACTCCTCTTAGCTGAGTGTTTTCTGTTTCGGCTTCATTATCGTCAATTAAACTGTAACCTTCCCGACTGGTTACATTATCGTATTGCAGAACGTTCCGCCAGATCTGATAACACGCTAACCGATCCATTTGCTATGACTAAGACCAAGTCGACGGTGTTAAGGCTCCGCCTATTTACAATATTTCGTATTTTGGTCTTCCTCTTAAACAGAATATAAAGCGCTACTTATTTAACTAATGTTTATTATGTTGTGGTTTTCTTTTTTGTTGTTGTCTATTTGTCTTTTTTGTTTTATAATTGGACTATTCAATTCGGTACGATAAAATCCAAATAAATATATAAATGGACTGTAAGTGATATTTTTATTGGCATCACCTCTACTGCTGAGCTTTTCTGCCACTCTCAAGATTGCCGCTAACTTCACCACCACAACTGTGAAATATACGGAGAGCTTCAACGTCTCACTCAGTACTTGGAAAATATTCCAGTTCTCACACCTGTCTTCGTTTCCAAGTCACCCGTTAACACTGAGACAGCCCTTCTGTCTACTGACCCTAACTCACAGTATATAGAATAGACAGTAGGCAAACTAGTGAAGAGTGCATGAATGAAAATACTATTTCACTCTGGCCAGCAGTTCCACAATGAACTAACTGAGCTAATTTATTTGCTTACAATCTACTTTTATACCAAAATTCTTATTCTAAACAAAATAAAATACTTACTTAAAATTATATACAGGGCAACGTTATAAAAAAGAATATTGAAAAGTGGACGAAGTTGTTTATATACATCCTTCAACTAAACGTCCATAAATCACTTATTGTCTTAAACATTCATATGCAGATATGCATAAACCCTCATCGTTCTAAATGTGCATAAACATTCATCGTTCGATGTCCATAAATATCTTGGACTCGGACGATGTTTGTTTATCAACATCTTGAAGAGCATGTCGTCTGATATATTGTATTGGGCAAGATGCTCAAATTTCGCTTGGACAGAAGACAGAAGATATTCAAAATGATATATATGTTGCACATTTGAAAAGATATGCAAAACGATATATGTAACGCACATGTGGAAAGATTGGAATAAAAATCTTTAGAAGATATATGTATATGCGGAAAATGCCAAATTGGCTAAATGAAATGTGTGAAATGCAAAATTGGGCTAAGTGAAAGGTGTTGCCATAACTAGGCTGAATTAAGGGTGCTACCGTAACTAACTCGGCCTTCGGGAACAAATTTTACCCGAAGCATCTGCCGAATGCACCCGAAAATTGTCGTATCTTATGTGCTGTCACCTGTATAGAGAATAAAGCATTACGCCGGACTTTTTGAAAATTGTTAATCCAGAACCATATTAAATTCATATATATACACACCCATATATATATATATATATATATATATATATATATATATATATATATATACACCCACATATATATATATATATATATATATATATATATATATATATATATATATATATATAATCAATATTATAGCTTAGGAAACAAACAAATATTCTATAAAGAATATTCAAATGGCACATTATTTATCTTTTTCTTCCAATACGTGTCACTCCACCCCGCAGGAAAATCACATCTTGTATGCCGCAAAGTGTTGCTGAAATTTCTACAGGGCAAAATGTCATGATTGTCTGAACACATGACGTCACCGCAGCTTCGGCAGAGACTACCTATTCGTCTTTATACCATGACCTATACTGTGCCGGGCAAGTGCCGGAAAAAGTAAATTTAATTGTATTACATTTTTCAATTCATTTTTTAAAAAAATCAAAAAAGCTTTGAATGGTAGTTGCTTCATAATATCATACAGCTGTTCTGCCATATAACATTTATCATTAGTTTTGGCAATCGAAAAAAAGTAATTTTAGCTCATCCCATTGATCTAATATTGTTGTAATTGCTTCATAATGGGCGAGCTAACGGGACCTTGAATTTTTTTGGAATGTTATTAGCATTTATAAGTCCAAATAAATCTTCATATTCCTCTAAACGTTTAGGACTGTATGTAAACCAATTATGGATTTCTCTTACAACAAATTCCAATTGTCGAGGTAATGATTCAGCTGCTTTTTCGGCGCACAAATGCAAAGAATGGCTGACACATATTACAATTATTAAATCAGGAAAATCTTTTAATAATATTGCAGTTACTGAATTCTGTTTACCGACCATGACGTTTGCTCCATCAACATCAATTCCAACAATATTTTTCAGCTTGATACCATCCTTCTCGAGTTGATTTGTAATAGCTTGGTGAACACTTTTTGCATCACATTGTACTAATTTTATTATTCTATAAAAAGTTGTGACGACTTTCCTAGTTCTAAATGAAAAAAATTGCACCATGATACATAACACTTTCTGTGTCGAAAGATCAGTACTTTCATCGATAATTAGTGAATAAGGAGAATCACCGATCTCTTCAATTAAGTCTTCAAGCATAGATGGACCAAGAACATTTTTTATCAACATGGAGCATTTAGTGCGGCGGAGTTTTAGTTTTTTGGGAGCATCTGATGAAGAATCCGATTGAGGCAATATTTCGATCAAATGATCTACAGTTTTAATGGCGCAATGCTCAGCAATTTATGCTGCAATTTTCAATTCAGCTATTTTTGTAGATTCTGGAAAGCTTGGTTTATATGTTACAGTTAATGGCTTGCAGGACTTATTAAGGTTTTCTTAGCCTTCCTATGCTTATCAGTTTTCGTGTGACTGATTAAATCTTTTTTATGGGCTTTCAAATTTGCGTGACAGTATTTACAGATGGCCAGTGTGTCATTTGTAATATCAGGTGCAAGCCATCCTGAAATTGAAAAACACGTCTTAAATAACTAGTAACTGACTTATACATATTGTTGGTTTTTAAAATAACTAACAGTATTATAATCTTCATCTGCACTGAAGACAAGGTAAATCCAAAAAACAAAAACAAACAAAACAAAAAACAAAAACAAAAGACTTCGTTTCAGATTTAGATCAGAAAAGGGAGAAACAAAAACAAAATGTTCTCTTTAAAATTAAACGTTTCACAAATGCATTATAAACTTTAAAAAACGTTATGTTACCTTTTAAATCTAGATCTGTTTCCCAAGATTTGGTATATTTCTGACAATAACTTTTCTTATTATTTCTGTCTTTTGACATAACTAAGCAGTTTCAGTTCTTCGTGTACAGAAATGAGAGTTGAAACTGTTTTTCTTTAATCACATTTGCGAAAATCTATTCGTCGTGAAAACAAAGCCAATTAGGAATAATTTACATCCAAAGCCGCACTTCTACGATTACATGCGACGAGCAAGAATGAATTTTTTGTATATAACACTTAACACAGTCACTCAATTATGTTTTAATTAAAATGATTTTATGTAAGTTTTAATTCCACGGTATTGGTAAAGATTACTTAAACAATAGAACCATCTTCTATCTGAACTAAAATTTATTTACTCTCATAAAACCTTCGAAGGCAGACACGATTTTTATTTTCAGAATATCTACAAGAGACTAACCAGAAACTATTTACTAGAGCTTATTCCAACTAGCTAATATCCTAACTATACTAATAATAAAATATAGGGTGTATACATGTGGCCTGCAAATGTTGAGAAGATTTCAATGACTCCTTTATCCTTAAAAGACACATGATTATTTATTACTCTCTTAAGCAAGAGATTTCCCAGACAAATTTTATTACTTTATGAGTATACCTTTCTGAAGAACATGCTTTGACCGCTTATCACACTTTCAATAGATAAACTTTTTTGGTAAACATGAAGAAAATATTCCTACACAATTTGTTCAATAAAATTGAAACTGTTCATTATCTTAGAAATAATAGTATTCTTGGTAATTATAGTATTTTACTGAAGTGGATCCCGATAGCGCGCTTTAGGTACCTTATATTAAAATGTATTATGAGACACTTTCTGGCCATCGATTTTTTGGAAGGGAAGCTGGATGTTTAAATAGTTATGTGGCTGTTTTAAATATTTTGGAGCTCTTTAACAATACCCCTAAAATAACCCCTAAATATTTGAAGCTCCTTAAAAAAATCCCATTCAGCATTTTTAACCCCTAAATTTGGAGGGCAAACCCCCAAGTTGGCAACCTTGCTGTGCCCTAACTCAACCAATCTTCCTTTGAGGTAAAAACGGTCACGGAGTTTGTACCAAAGTCTAATGTTGTCAGTCTATAGTCCATGTTAACATTGCTAGTAGATTTAATATGGATGTTCTGGATTGGAAGTGAGCTGTCTCTTTGATGTTCAAAGTCATCGAGGGCAAAAGCTTTGGTTTGTGGTTTGTGTCTCGACTAAGTTGGAGGCTACAATTTTAAGTAAAAAGGTCAATAGAGGGCGCTGAGGTTGTTTCGTTTGTAGGGATTCTAGTATAACAGTTCGACACGAGAATCCTACCCTTGATCATGACCAGGACATGGAGGACGAACTTCACTACAGTCTACCGCGAAGACGTATTAGTACAGGTCGGCAGCAGCGCACGATATTAAAGATTTGTAATATTATATTTTATGTTTTAATAAATCGCGTGTTATATTATATGGACAAGGTGTTTATATTATAGTGGAACCCCACATATGGTGACCCCGACCGAATTGAAGAGTGAGCCTTGTGAACTATTTCAACGCATCAAGACTCTTGACGCCATTTTGTAGCTAAAGGACGCGTATAAGCCAACTACTTTCCTACAAAGGCTACGGGTGTCGACAAGACATTGATACAAAGTGAAAGTGATAAAGACATTGAAAATAAGTCCCAAAACCCGTTCACTCATGCCTTGACGCCTTCACGCAACGGAAATCGCATCGAGTCAATAAAAAATTTGAAGCTGCCGCCATTTTGGAGCCGACGACCGACGCTTTGGTTCACGCAACTAGAGGCTCAATTCAAACTTGAAAAGGTAAGTGCTGATGCCACCAAATTTAATGTGGGAGTTGCTGCTTTAGATTCAGCCATCTTAGAGCACATCGCTGACGTCATTGAAAATCCTCCCGATGCTAACAAATATGACGCATTGAAGAATCAGTTGATATCTCGATTCACTGACTCAAAAGAAAGCAAATTGTCAAAAGTTCTAACCGAATTAGAACTTGGTGATCGAAAACCATCTCAACTATATCGGGAGATGAAATCATTAGCCGGAGACCAACTCACTAATGACGCATTGCGAACGTTATGGCTACGTCGTTTACCAGCACGAGCTCGCGCCATATTAACAGTGTCAGCGCAAGTCGACACCAGTGCCTTGGCGGAAATGGCAGACAGAATCCTTTCGGAATTCAATTCAATTGCCACAATGTCTACCGAAAATGAAGTCTCTTCTACAAGCCGTGAAGACTACAATTCTGTCAATGCAAGGCTCGAGAGAATCGAGCAGGCGATGGAACAGCTACAGATTCGTGCAAGGCCCAATCAACGATTTCGTTCCAAATCACGCAGCAAATCACGTGACCGAACGAAGTCTGCAGCAAACAAGCAAGGGAAAGAAGCATTATGCTACTACCATCAAAAGTTTGGCGATGCAGCTCGACAGTGCCGACAATATTGCTCGCGGTATCCGTTAAACTAGATGCGTCGTCGTCCTCTGGCGTGGTGGACGGCGACGAAAGCGAACAGTACCGCTTAGTTATGCGAGACCGCAACTCTGGAATGCTTTTTCTGATCGATACGGGCGCAG
Source organism: Oxycera nigricornis (assembly GCA_963942545.1). Lineage (NCBI taxonomy): Eukaryota > Metazoa > Arthropoda > Insecta > Diptera > Stratiomyidae > Oxycera > Oxycera nigricornis. Next base: position 63,719,708 of record OZ012663.1, on the reverse strand, counting down.
GAATTTCAGTCATACCGCGGAAGTTAAGTGACAAATTGAAAATATCTAACAGTCTTAAGCTGCACGCTGCCAACAATACAACAATCAACACGTATGGAGAACGTTTACTCCATATTGACTTTGGACTTCGAAGAAGATTGGCATGGTACTTCCATGTGGCAGACGTCACTCGTCCAATAATTGGAGCTGATTTTTTATCAAAATTCAACCTTTTGATAGACATCAAGAGAAAAAGATTAATTGATGGCCAAACTCAATTATTCGCTACAGCTTCTCCAAACAAGGAAAACGTTCCAAAGGTAACGACTCTCGAACAAAATAACACCTTCCACAAATTACTCCACGAGTATCCCGGAATCACAGCATCATCTAATTTCACGCCATCCAGACCACACCGCATCGTTCACCACATCAAGACTACTGGCCCTCCAATTGCGGAACGTCCAAGTCACCTGTCACCCGAAATGTACGCAACTGCCAAAAAGGAATTCAATTATATGGTGGAAATGGGAATCTGTAGACCCTCTAAAAGTCCTTGGGCAAGCCCACTGCATTTAGTGCAGAAGAAATCTGGCGCATGGAGACCATGCGGGGACTATCGGCGCTTAAATTCTGTAACGGTGCCAGATCGATACCCGATACCGAACGTGCAAGATTTCACGCACGCCTTACATGGAAAAACAATTTTCACCACATTGGATCTTGAGCGTGCGTACCACCAAATTCCTATTCAGGAGAAGGATATTCCGAAGACTGCGGTCACCACACCTTTTGGTTTGTTTGAATTTTGTCGAATGACATTCGGCCTCTGCAATGCAGCGCAAACATTCCAAAGGTTTCTGGACACAGTGCTTAGAGGACTACCATTTTGTTACGCATATGTGGACGACATCCTTACCGCCTCTCGCAGCATGACTGACCATCAAGAACACATCAGGACTGTTTTCAAGCAATTGATGGAATATGGGCTCAAGATAAATCCCACGAAATGTACATTCGGTGAACCAAGCGTAGTTTATCTCGGCTACAGGATCGGTAGTGACGGTATTAAGCCGTTACCAGATAAGGTCGCAGCAGTTAAAAACTACAGTAAACCAACAACTATGCTGGAGTTGCGAAGATACTTAGGACTCATCAATTTTTACCGGCACTTTATCAAGAATGCAGCAGAAGTGCTCGCGCCCCTCAACAGTTTGCTAATCGACTCACGCAAACGCGACAAAAGACCAGTGCCATGGACAACAGAAGCATTAGAAGCTTTCGAGAAAAGCAAAAACCTAATAGCAGAATCGTCCCTGCTTACTTATCCGCAAGACAATGCACCTATAAGATTATGCACGGACGCATCCAATACAGCAGTAGGAGCGGTTCTTGGCCAACTGCAACAAAGTGCATGGAAGCCACTTGGATTTTTTTCGAAGAAACTAACTAAAAGCCAAACCACTTATAGTGCTTTCGATAAAGAACTATTGGCAATATACGAAAGTATTAAGTATTTTTGTCACATGCTTGAAGGACGCCAATTCACTATCGTAACGGACCATGAGTCGCTCACATACGCTTTTCAACAGCGATCGGATAAAGCATCACCTCGGCAAGTAAGACATTTGGAGTTCATCGCACAATTCTCCACAGATATAACACATATCAACGGCTCGGAAAACTTCATCGCAGATGCATTGTCACGTCCTGATACAGTAAACGCTATATCAAGTATTGTGACGACAGCTTCCATCGCTGAGCAACAACAAAGTGACAGCGAATTAATGACGTTACTACTTACTGAAGGAAAACTGAAGCTGCAACCAATCTCTGTCGACGATTTTACTATGTATTGTGATAGATCCACTGGAAATATCCGACCTTACGTACCATCGTCTCTAAGCCGGCAGATATTTCAGCAAATACATGGAATGTCTCATCCAAGCGGTCGAGCCACCAGTAAACTGATGAGAAAAAAATATATTTGGCCGAATATGTGCAAAGATATTGCGCAATGGGCGAAATCATGTCTTCCATGTCAACGATCTAAAGTTCATCGGTACACGAAAAACACACCACAACAGCTTCCGATGTCAGATCACCGTTTCCGACAAATACATATAGATATCGTAGGTCCTTTGCCACCGTCGAATGGATTTCGGTATTTAGTGACGATGACCGATCGATTTTCGAGGTGGCCTGAAGCAGTGCCAATTGCAGATATACAAGCTGAGACAGTTGCCTTCGCAGTATTCTATCAGTGGGTCGCAAGATTTGGATCTCCTGAAATCATCACCACCGACCGCGGATCGCAATTCGAATCTTCACTTTTTGAAGAGTTGACCAAACCTATCGGCTGCAAAAGAACCAGAACGACCGCGTATCATCCAGCGTCCACCGGTATTATCGAGCGTTTCCACCGCACGCTAAAAGCCATGCCATGAAACGCAACGCTGGACAGAAACACTTCCAACCGTTCTTCTGGGCTTGCGAACTACAATCAAAGAAGACCTAGGATGTTCTCCTGCTGAGATGCTACTAGGAACTTCACTTCGACTGCCTGGCGAATTTCTTGAAAGCAACGACATCACAGATTCTCACGAGTTCGTATCCAAGTTCAGACGCGACATGCAGCAACTTCGTCCTGTTCCTGTGCAACATCATCACAAAGATGCACCCTTCATCTTCAAGGACTTAAAAACTTGCTCTCACGTTTTTGTGAGAAATGATGGGAACATCAGAGCGCTACAACAGCCGTACACAGGACTACACCAGATCATCGAGAGATTGAACGATTCCGTCTACAAAATTCAACTCGGTAACAAAAGCACTACCGTATCCACGGAAAGATTAAAGCCGACCTACATCTCAAATCCCGACTTGGAAGACGCTGTAACTAGAAATGAAGATACGATTCCAAGGCCGACCAGCAGTCAATTCCGAGGAAACTTAAGAACTTACCCTGGAACAAAATCGAAACAGCAAGTGACATTCAAGTGATTGTCAATGCCACTCGGGGGGAGTAATGTAGGGATGCTAGTATAACAGTTCGACACGAGAATCCTACCCTCGATCATGACCAGGACATGGAGGACGAACTTCACTACAGTCTACCGCGAAGACGCATTAGTACAGGTCGGCAGCAGCGCACGATATTAAAGATTTGTAATATTATATTTTATGTTTTAACAAATCGCGTGTTATATTATATGGACAAGGTGTTTATATTATAGTGGAACGCCACATGTTCTTGGCTTGGCTCGAGGCTTGGTCCGGTTCACAGATTAAGCGGTGCGCGTCTCGAAGAAACGATGACGGCATCGTTTGGGGGGAAATTCTGACTGGAGCCAAGGTGTTCATGTTGATAAGAGAAGTAGGGTGAACTGAATGTGTGACGTCATGGGCGGGTGATAAGAAGGCTGGTAAGATTTATTGATGTGTGATAAGAATGGTGTTTTATATGAAATGGGCGAGTTATGCAGGCGGCAGCAAGAATAATTGATAAGTGTATGATGTGATAAAATCGATGCTTGAAGGCAAGTCATTAGGAGAAAAACGTTTGCATATGAGGAATATGAGTATAGATCGATTGTTTTGTTAATATTACTCATTGGGTAGATAACAAACATGAGAGGTAGGAAGTTTTGGGTTGAGCAATTGTCTCACATGTGTCAATACTCTACATGTGAAGCAATTTGGATGGAACAAGATAGCTGGTATTCAAATTAGAAAATGGAGAGGATTGCCTTTCTCGAGATTTTGATTTGTCATTTTGTTTTCAAAATTGGCAACATGTTAAGATAGAAGTATATGGTGAGTAAAGTGAGAATTTTTTTTTGTTTTATTCTAATGAAAGTTTATTTCGATAGTTGGTGAGATCACTATTGCAGAAAAAGTGTTGCCAGGGTTCATTGTATATAAAAGTGAAATCGATTTACAAGAGGCTGTCCGCTCGGCAGCATGAATGATTGCTCGAGAGAAACAATATGCAACTACCGAGTTAAAAACACAAGAGGAGGAGGAAAGACTATGATACTGAATATGTTGACATTGCACGAGTTAAGCCACAGCTTGAAAGTTTGACTCGAAAAATACAAAATAATCTATCGAATAAAATGAATGGAAGGGACGAAGAAGGCGAAAAATCGAAAAACACTTTTCGGATAAGAACTACGAGACGTGTTGGAAGAAGCGGAAACTGAAATTATATCAGCTGGAATGGAACTTTAAACATCCGAAGTCGAAAATCTTCAATAATTCGGTTGATTGTTCAGTTCCACGAAGTATATGTGAATATGGCTGCATTTTATAATGCATTTTGAAAGAAAAAAATGTGAATTTAAGTATATATTCAAATAAAACAAAGCTTTTGTTCGAAAATAAAAATGTTCTTAAATGCAATTTTGAATTACATTTGTCTTGTAGAATTTAATTTTTCAGAAGAAAAGTATTTTGCTGGGTACAGCATACTGTATGCAAAGTACATCGTGATGTTTCAGGATTGTGCTTTCTCAGTGCTTTTAGATTATTTATTAATTAAGAATTTGCCTTACAGACTAACATAGTCTAATTACCAAAAAAAGAGAAAAGAAATATCAAGTATAGTTAAACCAATTAGTTAATGTTCCTTTTACATTTTTCTCATGAATGTAGAGTGAGTGAGGAAACGGACCCAGTTGCAGAGTATTGTAGTTTCGAGGTAGCCGCAACATCGGCGAATGCTACAAAGTCTCAGTTCTAACATATGGAACTGTAAATATGATGTAGGATCCGGCAGGGCGTTCTGAAGTACGATACTCTAACCAATCAGAGAGGTTGAAGTTTAATTGATAGTGGTGAAGCCGAAACAGAAAACACTCATCTAAAAAGAGTCTGCGCGATTGCAAAGTTGAACTGAAATTGTAGCAAGGAAAGGCACTCTTCATATGGCATATATGTAATATTAAATTTAAAGTTGAGGAAACGAGTGAATTTATGCTGTAATGATTCGATTATAGAGTCTAGATATTGATAGTGTGGTGAACATTCTTGCGGGCAATATTCAAGGATGGGTCTAACGAGGCTAGTGTATAGGTTGACCGAGGAAGTAATGTCAGTAAACATATGAGAGTGTCTTGTAACGAACCCGGTGACGCGAGAGGTGCGTGCGGCTATTGGCACATTGTGAAGCTCAAATTTAAGTTTCGGGTCCTTCTCGCTTTACAACTCTTTGTAGACTTACAAAACCTAGCTATGTTCCTGTCAACTGTACAGTGAAATGAAGGATGCGGTTAATACGACAACAGCAAACATGGTTGGTAAAAAATGCCAACATTGCAAATGAAACCTACATAACTAAGCATAGTATTCTATTCTATTCGAAGTATAATTGTGGGTCCCTCAAACTGCGGTAAAACTAACATCAAGATTTTCTTACAGACACATTCGAACGGTGTTAAATTTGAAAATATTAACATCTATTCTAAATCATTATATCAACCCAAATATGAATACTTGAAAAGGGCTGTAACACCTACTTCTGGACTAGGTTTCCATACATTTTCAAACAATAGTGAAGTGATTCCACCAGCGGAAGCCAATACTAATTTTGTATTCATTTTTGATGATATTGTCAGCGGGACACAAGATAACGACATCATAATATTGATAATTTTTACCTGGGTCAAACTTACACAAGAATACCGAAACACCTAATTCGGGATAATGTAAACTTTATAATTATATTCAAACAAGATGCCATGAATTGAGACACATTCACAATGATCACGTAAATACTGACATGTCTTTCAATTAACTCACAGCCGTTTGTGGAGAATGTTGAAGTGAAAAATATGGTTTCCTTGTGATTGACAAACATATTTGCCTGAAAAAGGGTCGATATTGAAAAGGATTCGATGTATTCTTATTGCTATAAAAGCAATGCGTTAACGCAAAGCAGTTTATAATCAGATTAAACTTCTTAAAAACAATTCAAAGCAGTTTCAAGCAGTTTGCAGGATTAGTTTTACAGTTCAAAGCAGTTCAATAGCAAGTCAATTACAGTTGAAAAGCAGTTCAAAAGCAGCTCAGAGGATCAGTTTAACAGTTCAATTACGATCTGAAAAAAATGAAATTAAGAAGGATAGTGTAATATATACACACAACAATACCCACTTCAGCCCAGGCACATGTCAACATTCATCTTGTACCTCAACCTCTGTACGATCCATTTAGTACGCCACCTAGGCATGCATAAAACCCCTTCCAACTGGTACGCATGAAAGCTCATCCCATTATAATTGGGTGTCCACTTACAATAGTTGAATGAAAAACACTTTCTTTGTTTACAAATAGCCAGACGCGGTCGAGTTGTTACTGACCTATTAATATCGCCGCCTGGTTATTGCCCTGTGGTGTGTACTGATACTTAAATCAATTATAGTTACTCATAGCCCATGTCGATAAAGTGGGTTGACATATGAGTACTATGAGCATACGAAGGAATTATGAAATATATAGAAGATTCGATTCGAGTTTTGATGTAAGCATTTTTGTTATGTATTTAGAATTAAAACTTACATTGTAATTAGAGTAGGGATAGAATAAATAAATAGAATATTGTTTAAATTAAGAGAACTCAATAAAGAAAAACAAGTCTGTCTAATAGATTCAAAGCTAATTGCTGTTTCATTCTAGCAACTGCCTCCTTTCGGAAGAGTTTTGAAAATTAGACTTTGGCTGGTAAATTCGGCAAACCAGACTTCGACTTGTGTCCATATATGCCTTTTAGTGGCATGGAAGAACAAAGTAATATTTGGCAATCTTTGGAATGCCGGTAGGTAGTTTTCTCTTTTTCAAAGATATGTGAGTTTTCTACCTGCACGTTTACCCCTCACATATATTTAATAGCAAGAAGAACTGCATCACCCTGGACCAATATAGAGCCAGGAAAAACGACCGAAATAAGCAAACAACTTGCTATGGCGATCCTGTAACTTAACATGGCGATCCTGTCAACCCCGAACTTTTGGACATCATAAACGTAAACGAAGAAGTCTACCTGCCGCAACTGGACAATGATGAATTAGAGGATGGTGAAACTCACGACATCGAGACGGAGGAAGAAAATCGAGGAAAAATATGAACCGGAGCATAATATACAGGCACCGAAATACAAATCAACCCGCTACCTTGACCGCAGCCAAGGAAAATCACAGATTTCAAGAGGAAACAATTGAAGAAGCCGCGAATCCAGATAATAAAAAGACTTCAACGAGGAGGACAAAAATTCAACGTGATGAAGAAGAAAGCAATCCTACATCGCCTAATCCACATTTCTACGGGAGAAAATAAAATAAAATTTACAGAACGACTTAATAAACTAAAATATTATAATAGTATAGGATATTTATTAAAATGGGAAACAATTAAAGCACTAATGAAAATATTTTTATAGAATATAAACAGACGATAAGTACATCCATCTTTTTTATAATCATATAAAAACTTTTATATATATACAATAACAAGTAAAAGAAGTATGCTCGAAAAGTCGTAGACAGAAATAATGTTTTAGGAAGAAACAAGTTTTAATAAATTTTCCAAATGTCTATGAACAGATTACAAAAGTTACTAATTGACTTGCAAAACACACTTTCAAACTTAAGAAAAAACAAGACCAACACAGTCAAAACTCTTAAAGAAAAATTAGAAAAGGTAATTGAAATAGAAGCCGAATATCTCAATATTTTTAAAACACTAAAGAAAGGTGAAGCTATAGAGTTAAAAACAGCACTTTCATCCACAAGCAAGTCAATAATTTCTAATTTAGAGTAGTAAGCGACGTACCTTGGAACCAGGTTTTGTATGGATGGGAACCTCTTTTCAATCACTTTCAACCAGTGCAGGTTGGTGCTTCGTGTACGCGAATACAAAGGGTTTTGATGGGGAATCAGGGTCATTTTGAGTCTGGTGTACGGTCGCCTGGTGGCGGTGATTTGTTGTTGTTTGTAAGAGGTGTTGCGCTTGGTTGGTTGGGGTTGTCAGGTGCTATGCGGTGATTTGTGTTGGTAGAAGGGTGTTGAGGCTGGTTTGTTGGGTGTCATATATAGAGCAGTGATTTGTGTTGTGTTGTGAGGGGTTACTGAGCGTGGTTGATAGAAGAGTGTAGAGGTTTTTTCAGGTGTGCATTGGTGATTTATGTTGTTAGATTTGCATGGCGAACATATGTGTAGATACATTAAGAATGTGATTTGCGAGGCGTTGAGCGATGTTGTGGGCCCAGTTGGTTGATTGTTAGGGGTGTAGGGGGTGTAAGAAAGGAGAATCTATTGAGTTTTTGTGAAATGGATTACCAGGGAGTCATGAAAGGCTGACGGCCAAATATTCAGGGAATGCCGTGTGAGCAAATTTTTCTTCCTACATTAATGCAATTGTACCTTCTGGCCACGGTGAATATATGTAGCGTCTGTTCAAAACAACGAATGAAGGGGACAGGGTAAAGCCTTGCACGCACATTTTCTGTGGCACTGTATCAAAATCAGTTTAATGTATTACGAACCCAATGATCTTCAATACGCCGTGTTACTGTACGTTATTTGTGCGAATGATGGGTGAAAAGAAGGGTGAAATTTTAATGGTAATTGCCATTCATACTGAATTCTGATACGAACTTTAATGCATTACGAAAAGTATCCAATTAATTTCATACACATGTACGTTGAGATGTATTTAAATAGCCATGATCATATAACTATGTATTAATTTTCATGATACTGCGAGACAGTCTACTAGGAGTTCATTAATTCAGGAGGTTAAAATATCTCAAGTCTTTTTTGAAGGGAAACGAATGATGATAAAGAGGACGATCAACCTGAATGAGTCCGATTCATGTGTTTTATTGTAATTAAAGGTATTTCCCGAAGGTTTGATGGTCTCGTCACATTGACCGTCAACAATTGCTTCTTTCGTGTAGAGATGTATCATGAATGATCAAGTACGTAACGGCAGGTTATGCGTTTTGTTCTTGTTGTTTGCTGGGGAACTGTAGATTTGAGGGTGAATATCATTAAAATAACGACTTGCCTTCCGCATTCTTTATGGGGTTTTGGTTTGTACATATTTTACACTATATTGTGAAATGGAGTAATTAAGTGGTATGGCTCAATTGGCAATGTGAATTAATTAGCTTCATGAGAAAATGACGTTTGGTTAACACGGCCGGTAGCACAGACTACATGATATGCTTGCAATTTTTACATTTTTCGGTGTGGAAAAATTTATATAAAAATCCGTGGCTGGTACCATGGGTTATCATAAATTGTCGGACAGCACTCTGATAGGCTATAATAGAGGTAAGTTTTTTTGATTTTTAAGGTATTAATTTTTATATATTAATTTTTCTCTATTTTTGCTTACAGCATTATTGTAAATTTTTGGAAAATTCCGGCCCCACAAGGCCTATTTTGCAGCTGACGTAAGTTACCTTAGGATGTTTGGTAAAGAAATTCCACCACGACTGCGACGTATAACATTAGAGGAATATCGCAAGAGATATTCTTCTAACCAGATTACTATTGAAGTAATTTCTGGAAGAAAACCAGCGACCCTAAATCTCCAACGGCCACAAAAAGTTTTGGCTGAGGTTGCAGCAGCCGAGTAGCGTGAAGAAGCTGCGTCAGGAGCCGCAACAGAGGAAAATCAACAGCCTGTAAAGGCGAGGAGGACGTCATCTCTCTCTGGACCTCAACCTCTGACGATTGAAGAGCTGCATAGACGGTTGCAGCGCAAAAGGTTCGTGCCTGAACTTAAGTCAACGGAGCCCTCCAAAAAAAAAAGAAGCGTGGTGGACGTCAGATGAAGTTGCGTCAGCAGAGGGCAGAGCTACACCGAATGATACCGTTAACAACTGGAGCGGATAAAATTAAGTTAATAAAATTACTAAATAGTTTAAAATAGTGTATTAGTTTTATTAATGTAAAATAAAGAGATAAGTAAATTTAGCTAAAAAAATAAAACCATGGAAAATATAAATAAAGATTTTAAAATTGCGTTAGCATCTAGTTTTGAAGATTGTATTACCTGGTTGAGAAATGAAACAAATAAATGTAAGGATGGAAATATTTATCCGACATTAGATGAGAAATACAGGTTTTTACTGCAGTTGATAGAGTTTTCAAAGGTACATCACCTGTCGTTTTCAAATCGTTTGCTAAACGAAACATTTAATCTTTTGGTCAATAATGGAAGCTCCTCTAGCTCTAATGATGTTCTAAATTGAGATTTATTTTTGACAAAAGAGTTGTGTCGCATGAATATTTCTCTTATCCTTATGGTTTTTAAAGATGTAGACTAAACAATTATGATAACATTTAAAAGTTTTGTATAAAGAATAAATATTATCCATTTTTATTGTATTAAAATTTTATATTTGCATTTTATAGTTTAGATATTCATATCATGTAAATAAGGTGTTAAGTAACGTTTGTCTTGTTATGAAATTAAACAATTACTTTTAGATCATATGATGAAATTCGAATAGTTGTTGGAATAAAATATAAGTACTGGTACTCTAAGCATTTCATTCATTTCGTTACTAGTCTTGCAACCATAAGATATGGCACATATTATTGTAGATATCCAGTTTGGGTGTGGAAATAACGGGCAATATTTTGCGAAAGAGATTGCTGTCCTACAATTCGGATCACTTATACCATCAATGTTTCATCTTTCACCGCCGTATCCACACCAGGAGTTATCTTTTAAGGGATGCAAACAGAACGACTTTGACGTGGATAACATTAACGGTTTGCACTGGGATGATGGCAATATCAATTACACCAGTCTACCAGATATATTTGAAATATATGCTACATCAACGATCTATGTAAAAGGTGAGATGAAAGAGAAGTTTTTGAAAAAATATCTACTATCAACAGATATAATCCAGTTGCAATTACCAAAACTTAGCGAACTGAGAAAGTTTCACACGTATTGCAAATTCTACGAGGGGACACAGTCCAAGCGATGTGCAGTGCAAAATTGTGTGAACATATACTTATATATGCTAATAAATGAAAAATATTGAGTAAAAGATGAAAATGTGTTGTTATTTAATACTTTTAGTAACCAATCGTTATATTATGAATAATTTGAGGATTAAAAAACCATGAAATTTCATAAAAAAGTCGAGAATAGTTCATGCGCATATATGAAGCTCGTGAGGGTATAAAAAAGTCATCACTCGATAGTTGTAATACATCTTTAGTCTTATATTTAGTTGTATACTGTTTGAAATACTCTCTCACACTGTCGGTTGCGTTTTTGTGGTGATACATAATAATATTGAAGAATTCCATCTTCTCGAACAAATTGAAAAGGTTCTGGGGTGTTAGCTGGATACTACCTTGATCGACTGGTATGATGTACTCCTTTTTTAAATCAGCTTGTGTTGCTTTGACAGTTTCAATATTTTCTTGCTACATCTTGATCAGATAAATGTACAATGAAGTCCACCCTAGGTAGTTAGTTGATACAGGGAAACGTCCAAGATAACTGAAGATTATTTTAACCTCAAATACGAGTGGATCGAAGCCCAACGTAACTTTCCGGTTTTGACATCCATCCAGATAGTAGGTGTAGTTCAGTAGCACATCTTCACCAGGAACCTCGGATCTTTTCTGCCTGCAAGATCTTTTAGTAATTAATGCAGCTGTGCCTCCAGGTTTGCTCCTTTTGTTAGATCGCTGCTTTTTTGCAATATCCATCAGATTTTCCGAATAGGTGATGTCATACCGCACGTAAGGTTATTAAAGTAAGACTGAAAGTCAGGGGTTTCTGGTCGAACACTTTATACAGAGCTCACGCTACTTTTATAGCGCATGTCTCCCAGACAGGAGACTGTCCAGTAAACACAGGACTGGTTGTAACACTCCCCTACATTTTGCGAAGAGACCCTCGAATAGATTCTCTGGAATAAATTAACTTTTTCATCATCATTCGTGTCATATATTGTAGTAGAGAACCGGCTCAGAAATTTTTGACGCTTCTACCACTACAACGAAAATAAAAAAATACACAGCAATACTACCCGCACGTGGTCGAGAATGCAGTCTGTTACCTCTGCTTGTTATTTACAAATATTTTACCATTGAGCCGAAGGAATTTTTTGAAGTACTTGTTAGTAGGATATTTACTTTACGAGTCAAAATGTTCAGCTGGTCCTTTTTTAGGGAAGTAGAATGCTACCCAATGAACACCGCTCTTTTGGGACGGATCTGTGTTGGCTATGACGCATGTCGGTTTTCTGATTTTCCGAGGTAAGCGATCGCAGGGATATACACCTTGAAAAAACCTTTTTGTTATGATATTACTTCTCAACGCGTTGATGATCTCTATTGTGTTCATTCCTGTCTTTCAAGAATATGTTTTCAAGGGTTACAACCTTAGTATGTGATGTCACGTAGCTTTGTAAGAATTGTTTTGTCGATTCTCCGTTTACAAACACTGTTAAAAACTTTCCCAACGATCTGATAAGATCCTCATCAAGTCGCTACAGTTCCAAGTTTCCAAATACGCCTGTCTGATCTGTAGCTATATTCAAGGTGGTAGGATATTTATACGTAATTTCTTTCGAGTAAAGTCGTTATTTTAATGATATCAACCCTCAAATCTAAAGTTCCCCAGCAAACAACAAGAACAAAACGCATAACCTGCCGTTACGTACTTGATCATTCATGATACATCTCTACACGAAAGAGGCACTTGTTGACGGTCAATGCGACGAGACCATCAAACCTTCGGGAAATACCTTTAATTACAATAAAACACACGAATCGGACTCATTCAGGTTGATCGTCCTCTTTATCATCATTCGTTTCCCTTCAAAAAAGACTTGAGATATTTTAACCTCCTGAATTAATGAACTCCTAGTAGACTGTCTCGCAGTATCATGAAAATTAATACATAGTTATATGATCATGGCTATTTAAATACATCTCAACGTACATGTGTATGAAATTAATTGGATACTTTTCGTAATGCATTAAAGTTCGTATCAGAATTCAGTATGTATGGCAATTACCATTAAAATTTCACCCTTCTTTTCACCCATCATTCGCACAAACAACGTACAGTAACACGGCGTATTGAAGATCATTGGGTTCGTAATACATTAAACTGATTTTGATACAGTGCCACAGAAAATGTGCGTGCAAGGCTTTACCCTGTCCCCTTCATTCGTTGTTTTGAACAGACGCTACATATATTCACCGTGGCCAGAAGGTACAATTGCATTAATGTAGGAAGAAAAATTTGCTCACACGGCATTCCCTGAATATTTTGCCGTCAGCCTTTCATGACTCCCTGGTAATCCATTTCACAAAAACTCAATAGATTCTCATTTCTAACACACCCTACACCCCTAACAATCAACCAACTGGGCCCACAACATCGCTCAACGCCTCGCAAATCACATTCTTAATGTATCTACATGCACACATATGTTCGCCATGCAAATCTAACAACATAAATCACCACTGCACACCTGAAAAAACCTCTACACTCTTCTACCAACCACGCTCAGTAACCCCTCACAACACAACACAAATCACCGCTCTATATATGACACCCCAACAAACCAGCCTCAACACCCTTCTACCAACACAAATCACCGCATAGCACCTGACAACCCCAACCAACCAAGCGCAACACCTCTTACAAACAACAACAAATCACCGCCACCAGGCGACCGTACATCAGACTCAAAATGACCCTGATTCCCCATCAAAACCCCTTGTATTCGCGTACACGAAGCACCAACCTGCACTGGTTGAAAGTGATTGAAAAAGAGGTTCCCATCCATACAAAACCTGGTTCTAAGGTACGTCGCTTACTACTCTAAATTAGAAATTATTGACTTGCTTGTGGATGAAAGTGCTGTTTTTAACTCTATAGCTTCACCTTTCTTTAGTGTTTTAAAAATATTGAGATATTCGGCTTCTATTTCAATTACCTTTTCTAATTTTTCTTTAAGAGTTTTGACTGTGTTGTTCTTGGTTTTTCTTAAGTTTGAAAGTGTGTTTTACATGTCAATTACTAACTCTTGTAATCTGTTCATAGACATTTGGAAAATTTATTAAACATTGTTTCTTCCTAAAACATTATTTCTGTCTACGACATCTCTTCTAAAAATGTGATCCCTCCGTTGATTTCCTTCTCCATTGTGTAATATCGCACTGTGTTTCAGCAATCTTGGGCACCCTCAGAAGCGGCAACCACGCACCGCAAGCAGTCTCGAACACCAGCTACACGACCGGTTCTCTAGAAAGAACCGTTGTCGGATCCGGTCTCGGGTGTTGTTTCGCTGGCGAAAGGAATAAGCTTTCTTTTTGGATGGGAGCGTGAATCGGGTCGGTTGCATGGAAAAAGTCTGCATTATATTTTTTTGAAGAAAGAAACGTTTTTTTATATTTGGGGGGGAGGAATAATTGAGTGGTAAATTAAAAAATCACACGAAATGAAGTTGAGCGCTGCTTCCGCGATATAAATGTCGGTGTTGGCCACGGCGGCGAACGAACAAAAAAGAATAGAGCGAGCGTCGCGAGTGCATGCTGCTTATAGTGTCTTACGTCCCTGGAGCATGTAGAAACGTGCCGGAATAAATTAGAAAACTTGAAGAAAGGATTCAACAAGCCAACGTCAAGGAATCATGGGTAGAAACGAAAATCGTCCAAGCAAGTAAGACACGTAATGATCATAGCGGTAGCTGTAATGATGGGGACAGTAGCGGACCATTGAAATGTTCACAAGAATCTGCAAATTCAAAAGCTTCCGGGAATCATTCGCAGGTTAAAGTCAATAAAATCGAAAGGGATGATGCTCGAAGTTTTCCCTTTCGATTTTATCGATTTTCACCCATCCCATCCAAAAAGAAAGCTCATTCCTTTCGCCAGCGAAACAACAGCCGAGACCGGATCCGACAACGGTTCTTTCTAGAGAGCCGGTCGGGTAGCTGGTGTTCGAGACTGCTTGCGGTGCGCGGTTGCCGCTTCCGAGGGTGCCCAAGATTGCTGAAACACAGTGCGATATTACACAATGGAGAAGGAAATCAACGGAGAGATCACATTTTTAGATCTAAAGCTCATTAGAAAGGGAGCAACAATCAAGTATGACATATACAGGAAACCAACGAATACACAGCGGAAAATAGTGAGAACTTCAGCACATACATACCAGCACAAGATGGCAAGGTACCACGCTATGATTCACAAGCTACTTACAGTACCCCTCAATAAGGAAAGGTTTGAAAAAGAAAGGCGATATATTAAAGATTCAGCTAAGAAAAACGGATACAAGGAAGCAATGATCGATGACCTAATCAGGAAGAAATCAAAGACGATAGAGATGAACCAAAAGACAACACTATTCCAACAAGATCTTAAACTCGAAATGAAAAAGCAATTAAGCGTAGTTTACTCAGAAGAATATTATAAAACCATAAAGAAAATAATGGCGAAATACGACATAGAGGTGGTAGCATCAAGCAGATCATCAACGATAAAGGCACTGCTAAAATCAGAAAAGGATCCAAAAAACCCTAAGAAAAAAAGCGGAATTTATTGGCTTATATGCGATAATTGCCCGAAAACATATATAGGACAGACAAAACGATTGGTGGACACAAGAGTGAAAGAACACATAAAGGAGGCCGAACTAGCGAAGAAACATAAAAGAACGCACATAAGATCAGCGGTAGCGAAACATATTGTGGAAGAAGGACACAGAATGGGGACATTCCACCACATAAAGGAAGTGAAACCGCAAAAACTAGATGTCAACGAGAGTTACTGCATAGCCAAGGAGAACCCCGAGACGAGGCTGAACACGGACCTAGTTAATGGATACACGGATCTGTTAAAACTAATATCGACATCAGGTAGAAACAATTAGCGAAAAAGCTAGGAATATAATTAGGATATAAAGATATAATTTATAAATTTTATACTTAAGAGTAATATAAATATAAATAGAAGTAAGATTGCGAAATTCAAACATAATCCACTTAAGATGGCAGCAAAAAGCTGCCGAAATACGTATTTGGAAAAAATAAAGAAATCATCGACTTTAAGTAAAAAGTTTGTTTTTATTCAAGAATGAGTTTAGTCGATGCAAAAGAGCTGATAATTCACGAAAACAATTATTGTTGGTTTTAAGGGTAACACAGGAATGAGAAGGTTACTGGGATCAATTACATCGCATTTAATGAAACCATGCATTGAAATAATTTCATGTATAGGAGGTATATTGCTATTTCGAGATATCTCAGGATGCTTTATGGGTACGGTGCGTATTTGTTGATATACCAGTCTAAATAACGTATAACCTCTCCCTCTTTTGCTTTATGGTTTAATTTTAATACCTCAGTACGACCTCCGAATAGAGCATCCCGCACACATATTGGACGATTTATTTCATTATAATATCGTCGCAATTTCTCATTTAAAACCCAACCTTTCGTTAGTATTTTTTTAAATTCACATTCCCACGAATATACCAGATTATATCCATTTCTCCTTATCGCCTCGATACGTCTTTGTGTGCTTTCATATCTTTGATTTATTGTTTCAAAACCAAACGAGCTATTTTCAGTCGTTCCTTGAAATTTAAAGCTATCTCTACAACAGTGATAATAACAGCCAAAGAACTCAAAGACAGTATTTGATTCTTTATGAAAGCCGTCCACATAGAATCCACAATAATAAATTCATCCATAAGCCTTATACATCCTCGTCGTAAAATACCAACATCATTTACACAATATCGCAACAACTCATTTCTAAATGGAAAGTGTGGTTTCGGGATAGCGAATGGCTTCCTCTTCAGGTGCTGTCATATGCTAATTCGCTATCAGACAGCACGACCACGATTAGGCTTGTTGATGGGTTAAGCTCGTTATGATTCAACTATTTTAAATATTTGTATATGCGAATTATAACGACTGTCAACCTAGTTTCGTATAAGATTCGTTGCTAAGTTCAGTATTTCCTGGGTTAAAACCTCCTAGTCTAGTCGATAACATTATCTACTAGTTGTGATTTTTGGTTAGCAACTTACTAACACTATCATGGTAAGGAAATTTAAAGACTCAACAAATGAAACTTGTTGACATGTCAACTTCATAATTTTGACTCCATTCATTAAAGGTTCAATAAGTTTTTTTCTAGCTATTAACTCCAAAATCAATAAATGACCATCATAGCCTTGTTAATTATGTGCATAACAATATACGTTGCTCACATATGGTCTGGGGATTAAACAATAGTCTAGAAACCTTTGCACAACAGAGGATTCATCACTGTTTTCAAATATATGCTGTCTGACACCACATGTATCCATGGTTGTTTAATATCTTCATCTTGATAACAATTGTGACAAACACGTTGTGCTACAATTAGATTTGCAACATGTACAAAAGTTGAAGAGCTGTCTCCATACAGGCCGTCTTGAGTAGTTTCACAATCAAAAAATATTATGGGAAACTTTTTATCCTTTCTATCTATGTAGGGCTTTATAAAAGAGTTATGTTGGGACGGTGGTATTTTTGAACATATCTGACAGAAGGATTCGTCACATTGATGTTTGAGTCCTTTCCTGTATGTAAAATTTATAAATTTTGTGGAAAATACACATATCTTGAAAGTGTCACATACAGTTTTTCCTCTGAACTTTTTATCTAAATGGTTAGCGAAACATAGCGGTCCTCTAAACCAGCGATTACACTCGCTACAGTCAACCATCTGTGATACATACCCGCAGGGTGGGAATGTGATACAGTACGGACATTTCAATTCACATTTATGAAACGAATGATTTGAAACTTTATCGCAATAGTTACATATATAACTTTTGGAAAACAATCCGGTGACCGATTTTATGACGTAAAATTTTTTTGTTCTCTCGAAATAGAAGAGGTAATTTTTTTTGCTGTTATATCCTGTAGCGGAATTTTAAAAAGGATGGAACTCGGATCTCGAATATTATCGAAAACAACAATTTGATACCCACATAAGTATTTTTGGAATTTATAAAGATCAAGAATGTTGCATCCATTTTCATTGACTACCACTTTGGCATTTTTACACAATTGATCAGCCTTCAAATCCAAAGATTGTAAAATGACTGAATTATTAACACGGCTTTTATTACCCTCAACCATTTCCATTGCGTAACAAATACAGCCTGGTAAACATGAAAGATCATCAGCTTTAGTGGTTTTACCCGCATCCACTAATACTGTTTTCCTTTTAAAAAGTTCATCATCATCTGTGTACTTTGTATTTATACGCCCCCTACCGAAAGGAATGTTTACGACATCCGCATGGAGCTGAATGATATCATCCGAAAGAAATGTAATGTTTGATTGATTGACATTTGCTATAAGACCCATTATGTATTTCCCATTAATTTCCTGAACAGGCTTTAAACTCGACCATATGGGTTTAACGTGTGGTGATTTTGGGAGTATTATTTTAAAGCTAATTTTACACTCCGAATTTGCGTTACCAAAAATGTCTGCAATTATCTTATCAAATATTTTTTCTAAAGCACTTAAAGGATCAACAGCTATATAAGTGAAGTCGTTTATCTGAAAACTTAAGGTGCCGTTAAAGTTTTTAAATTGCTTCTCTTTCCTGGAAATTATTTGAAACGATCTTGATGTATCGCTTGAGCCGCCCCCTTGTTGATTGTCTTCACCAACACATTCTTTTAGAACATCATTAGAGCTAGAGGAGCTTCCATTATTGACCAAAAGATTAAATGTTTCGTTTAGCAAACGATTTGAAAACGACAGGTGATGTACCTTTGAAAACTCTATCAACTGCAGTAAAAACCTGTATTTCTCATCTAATGTCGGATAAATATTTCCATCCTTACATTTATTTGTTTCATTTCTCAACCAGGTAATACAATCTTCAAAACTAGATGCTAACGCAATTTTAAAATCTTTATTTATATTTTCCATGGTTTTATTTTTTTAGCTAAATTTACTTATCTCTTTATTTTACATTAATAAAACTAATACACTATTTTAAACTATTTAGTAATTTTATTAACTTAATTTTATCCGCTCCAGTTGTTAACGGTATCATTCGGTGCAGCTCTGCTCTCTGCTGACGCAACTTCACCTGACGTCCACCACGCTTCTTTTTTTTGGAGGGCTCCGTTGACTTAAGTTCAGGCACGAACCTTTTGCGCTGCAACCGTCTATGCAGCTCTTCAATCGTCAGAGGTTGAGGTCCAGAGAGAGATGACGTCCTCCTCGCCTTTACAGGCTGTTGATTTTCCTCTGTTGCGGCTCCTGACGCAGCTTCTTCACGCTACTCGGCTGCTGCAACCTCAGCCAAAACTTTTTGTGGCCGTTGGAGAGCAAAAATAGAGAAAAATTAATATATAAAAATTAATACCTTAAAAATCAAAAAAACTTACCTCTATTATAGCCTATCAGAGTGCTGTCCGACAATTTATGATAACCCATGGTACCAGCCACGGATTTTTATATAAATTTTTCCACACCGAAAAATGTAAAAATTGCAAGCATATCATGTAGTCTGTGCTACCGGCCGTGTTAACCAAACGTCATTTTCTCATGAAGCTAATTAATTCACATTGCCAATTGAGCCATACCACTTAATTACTCCATTTCACAATATAGTGTAAAATACGTACAAACCAAAACCCCATAAAGAATGCGGAAGGCAAGTCGTTATTTTAATGATATTCACCCTCAAATCTACAGTTCCCCAGCAAACAACAAGAACAAAACGCATAACCTGTCGTAACGTACTTTATCATTCATGATACATCTCTACACGAAAGAAGCAATTGTTGACGGTCAATGTGACGAGACCATCAAACCTTCGGGAAATACCTTTAATTACAATAAAACACATGAATCGGACTCATTCAGGTTGATCGTCCTCTTTATCATTCGTTTCCCTTCAAAAAAGACTTGAGATATTTTAACCTCCTGAATTAATGAACTCCAAGTCGACTGTCTCGCAGTATTAAGAAAATTAATACATAGTTATATGTACTACCATACTTCTGTCCGATCATGGCTATTTAAATACATCTCAACGTACATGTGTATGAAGTTAATTGGATACTTTTCGTAATGCATTAAATTTCGTATCAGAATTCAGTATGAATGGCAATTACCATTAAAATTTCACCCTTCTTTTCACCCATCATTCGCACAAATAACGTACAGTAACACGGCGTATTGAAGATCATTGGGTTCGTAATACATTAAGATAATTTTAATACAGTGCGTGTTTCATGACTCCCTGGTAATCCATCTCGCAAAACTCAATAGATTCTCAATTTTAACACACCTTACACCCCTAACAATCAACCAACTGGGCCCACAACATCGCTCAACGCCTCGCAAATCACACTCTTAATATATCTACATGCACACATCTGTTCGCCATGCAAATGTAACAACATAAATCACCACTACACACCTGAACAAACCTCTATACCCTTCTACCAACCACGCTCAGCAACCCCTCACAACACAACACAAATCACTGCGACACACCTCTACACCCTTCTACCAACCACGCTCAGTAACCCTTCACAACACAACACAAATTACCGCTCTATATATGACACCCCAACAAACCAGCCTCAACACCCTTCTACCTACACAAATCACCGCATAACACCTGACAACCCCAACCAACCAACCGCAACAACCCTCTTACAAACAACACTGATGCTCCATAAAAACCCCTTGTAACCACGTAAACCAAGCACCAACCTGAATTGGTTGAAAGTGATTGAAAAAGAGGTTCCCATCCATACAAAACTTGGTTCCAAGGTACGTCACTTACTATTTAGTAACACGGTTGAACGCCGAAGACATTCTAGTAAAAATAAAAGAAGAAATTACATACACCGAAATAGCAGATTTTATTATAGAAAAGGCCATTAAAACAATACCTAACTTTGACGGTAAATTTTGTGAGCTCGAGACGTTTTTAATCATTTTTGTTACACATGTTAAGCTTAGGCCGAACGTTAGAACTTCACTAAACACGTCCGATATTACAGATCTAGATACTTTTGAGACTGAACTTAGACGTAAGTACAAAAATTCAAAAACAATCCCTCAAGTTCATACACAACTTTCGACGTTGTCACAAAAGCGACTTCCAATTTCAATTTACAAAGATAAAATACTGAAACTAGTCCATGAACTAAATCATTTACAAATACAAGAACTAGGTCCAAACCGGCAACAAGTTGCAAAACAAGCAATACATAGCGTAAACGACATGTACGCCTTAACAGTCTTCAAGAACGGTCTAAACGACCAAATAAAGGAAACAGCATTTGCAGCGAGATCTGAAAAATTTAGCCAAGCTATTTCTCCAGCTACAGAAGTAGAAGGTAATGAAGCCCGACAAAACAGTATTTTATACGTGAACAGTGATAGAAGAAATTTTCACAATAGATATGGAACCCATAATAACGTCCGTCCTATTAATCAAAATTTCCAGTGGCGACCACAATTTAATAATAAAAATTCTAACCATACCGCGATAAATAACAGAAATTTCTATCGCGAAAGAAATTTCCAAAACAGAGATAATTCGAATAACAGAAATTACTCTAATAATATAAATTACTCTAATGATAGAAACTATTCCAATAATAGAAATTACTCAAATAATGGAAATTGCCCTAACAATACTAGGAGAATTCGCACTATAGAAAATCAGGGAAACTTGACAACCGCCCGAGAGGAGATCGGCAACCTCCCGGACGAAGAATAGAGAACTTGGCCAAAAATATTGTAAAAAGTAACCCTAATATAGGTAACAAAATATACAAAAAGGGAAATATCAACAGTAACGCACACGCACTTTCAAGGATACAATTGGACTCTGAAATTCTGAAATCAATGATACCCCCAACCAATGATTAAAGTATCAGTAAGAAACTTATGACGATAACAAGAAGCAAGGCGACTAAACAAAAGAAACAAACAAATATAGAAACCGATAAGGAAAGTGACAAACAAAAACGGAAGATTGATCAACTCTATGCGTTCGATTGTACCTCGCTATCTGATTAAGATAAGAAGATTATTTAATGATCCACCTTAGCGATAAAGCTCACGAGAAATCCGTTTCCGCCAGCGAAAAACTAAGTGTGAAAATTCGCTGTAACGATAACTCAAACACGAAACTAATTTATGTATTGAAGAAGTTACTGAATTACTCGCAGAAGAATAATATAAATGAGCAAGCTCTATCTATGGAAGATATGATATTTAGGTACGTACCCAAAGAGCAATTTTAGAAGATATATAATACGTTGCAACGAAATATGGATATCCAATTAAAAATAATGATATAAAGCGAAAACTTATTGAAGAATTCAACGAATCGCCACACGGAGGACATACAGGAATCCGAAAACATATTTGAAATTGAGACAAATATACTGTTGGAGGGACATGAGCAAAATGATAAAGCATTATATAAATCAATGCGATAAATGCAAATTTATTAAAATAACAAAGCACACGAAGGGAAGAATGATTAAAACCGATACAACATCTACTAGTTTTGAGATAATAACTGTGGACATTGTCCTTCCTCTTAGATTTTCAAATAACCATCGATACATATTAGCTTTACAGTGCGAATTAACTAAGTATATTACCGCAATACCCTTAGAAAATAAAGAAGCCAAAACCGTAGCCAAGGCACTTGTAAATAATTTCATACTACAATATGGTCAGTTTCAAATTTTAAAAACCGATCTAGGAACAGAGTTTACGTATAAACTCATGAAGGACATTTGCGAAATTTTAAAAATAAAACAGATTTTTTCAACACCATATCACCACGAGACGTTAAGTGTAGTAGAACGGAACCACCGTTTCCTCAACGAATACCTCTTAGCTTTCGTTGACGACAGTAACTGGGACCAATGGGTACCATTTTACACATTCTCGTATAATACGACTCCTCACGTGGATACCAACTACACACCATATGAGCTAGTTTTTGGAAAACTTTCGTACTTACCAAGTGACAATCTAGAGAATACAGACAGAATCTATGACATTGAAAACTATGCCAATGAATTGAAACTAAGGTTAAAAAGCCGCGAAGTGCGACCCTTGAGGTCCACACGGTCAACTTCCCAGTAATATCTAGATAAACATTAACAATATTAAACAAAATAATAATTTTAAAAATATTACTACTTTAAATAATAATAATGAGAGGTATTCATAGCAGCAACAGGAATGAGTTGATATTAATCATATCATCTAGGGAATGTTTTTTTTGGACTTCCATCATTTAATGAGTTTTTTTATTAACACTAAAACACTGTAAAAACTATTGAAAATCTGCTCAAATTATGCAAATATTATAAAACTTCGATTGAATTTACAACAATTTCCTTAGAATAAAAGATATAAAGTACTGTCATTCGTATGAAACCTCTATACATAATAACTTTGAATGATTTTTTTATTTTTTATACAGTTTTTTTTTATAATCATGGATTATGGTTTTGCTGGTTTCTCTTCAAAAACTGATAAGAATGTATAAATTTTATAAACATTTATTACTGTGCTGTGCAAATCAAGTTAAAAAATTATTTTTTATGAAAAAACCTTAAAACACTTAAAGCCTAATTTTTGCGTTTTCTTTTATTAAATTAAAAACCGGCTGAAGCAATTTTTATGTAATGTTAAAAAAATTGCAACAATGTTAATACACGTCTATTGACACCTTAATGATGCAAATATTATATCTGGTTCGTGAAATATAGTGAATGATAAAAATGACCTTGAAAATCATGGTGACTTTTAATGACTTTTTATTTGTAATTTAATTTTTTACGTAATCATGAGAAAAAGTTTTGATGATGTTTCTACAAACATTGTTTGGAGTATATAAATTTTATAAACACTGATTACTATATTTCCCAAATCAGTTTATAAATTTATTGTTTATGAAAAAAATCTAATATTTTGCACATTATTCTCTTAAATTAAAAAACGGCTTCAACAGTTTTTATCAAAATTTGACGGATTCATGCAAATGTTGATACGCGTCGATTAACACCTTAACAATGCAAATCGTATGTTTGGTTCGCCGGATATAAAGCATGACAGAAATGGCTTCGAAGATCATAATGACTGTTAATGATTTTTTATTTTTTATTTGATTTTTTTCTAATCATGAATAAAAAACTTTCACGGCATTTTCAGAACAACTGTTTGGAGTATATGAATTATATAAACATTGATTACTTGCACTTGTCAATAAGGTTAAAACTTTATTGCTTTTGAAAAAAAACGTTATTTTTGCATTTTTTTTTTTAAATTCAGAAACGGCTCCAAGAATTTTTTTAAAAACTTGAAAGAATCACATAAATATTAATACGCGTCGATTGACACCTTATTTAAGAAAATCGTACGTTTAGTTCGCGAGGTATAACGCATGACAGAAATGACCTTCAAACGGACAAAACAGCAAACCCCCCCGACCGAAGCTTCCCAAAAACTAATCAGCTCTTAAGATTGCAAAGACGCTTTGATTGACACCTCAACAAAGTTGATACAACTTTGTTTACGTGAGCTATGGTCGTGGAAAAAAGTGCCCACGAACGTACATACGTACACACACACATACACAATTATCTCCCTTTTGAAAAACACTTTATATATACTCTATAGACCTCAAAACGTAAAGAAATGTTGAAAATTTCAATTTCGATTTTCGAGGCGATTACAAGAACTTCCCATATACTGGGAAGTTAAAAATGTCCATATCAAAAGCTAGAAGTCTAATAGAAAAAACTAAAGTAGCGAGAAACAAAAAAGAAGCATACGTAAATCCCTTGAATGTAAAAATCCATGACGTAGTACTAATTAAAGTTGGAAATAAGAAAAAAGGCCATAAGCCATATAAAGGTCCTTATAAAGTGTTGGACATAAATATACGCTAATAGAAATAGATAATTGTAATAAATTGATTCATAACAATAGGCTTAAGTTATACAAAAAATCAAAATAAGAGAACTATTTATAACATAAAATTATTTTATCCAAATTATATGTAGCAATTTTTTTGTAAATATCAAAATAATATAAACTTACCTTAATCATCAATTGTTATTTACATACTTTTATACAAACGAACAACCAAAACAATTCCCATTTAGCCTCGAATTCGATTTACAAATTCTCATCTCAAAGGGTTAGGGTGTAGTATATACACACAACAATACCCACTTCAGCACAGGCACATGTCAACATTCATCTCGTACCTCAACCTCTATACGATCCATTTAGTACGCCACCTAGGCATGCATAAAACCCCTTCCAACTGGTACGCATGAAAGCTCATCCCATTATAATTGGGTGTCCACTTACAATAGTTGAATGAAAAACACTTTCTTTGTTTACAAATAGCCAGACGCGGTCGAGTTGTTACTGACCTATTAATATCGCCGCCTGGTTATTGCCCTGTGGTGTGCACTGATACTTAAATCAATTATAGTTACTCATAGCCCATGTTGATAAAGTAGGTTGACATATGAGCACTATAAGCATACGAAGGAATTATGAAATATATAGAAGATTAGATTCGAGTTTTGATGTAAGCATTTTTGTTATGTATTTAGAATTAAAAATTACATTGTAATTAGAGTAGGGATAGAATAAATAAATAGAATATTGTTTAAATTAAGAGAACTCAATAAAGAAAAACAAGTCTGTCTAATAGATTCAAAGCTAATTGCTGTTTCATTCTAGCAACTGCCTCCTTTCGGAAGAGTTTTGAAAATTAGACTTTGGCTGGTAAATTCGGCAAACCAGACTTCGACTTGTGTCCATATATGCCTTTTAGTGGCATGGAAGAACAAAGTAATATCGGCTGCTTGAGCATTGTCTCTGCGCCAAATATTTGGCAATCTTTGGAATGCCGGTAGGTAGTTTTCTCTTTATCAAAGATATGTGAGTTTTCTACCTGCACGTTAACCCCTCACATATATTTAATAGCAAGAAGAACTGCATCACCCTGGACCAATATAGAGCCAGGAAAAACGACCGAAATAAGCAAACAACTTGCTATGGCGATCCTGTAACTCAACAATAGCAACTACATGGATGATAATGATTCTGATATCGATTTTAAGATTCCCATACCAAAGTTAAAGCGAAAACCTAATCTCAACATCACTTCATCCAATTCGTCCACAAAAGCTGTTCATACATATTTTACTACTTCGGAAAGACGAGGACATTTTAAGAATTACATGGAGGAGAACCAATTTGTAAACATTCCTATGCAATACTTAGCTATATGTGTAAATGAAACGTTTGCAATTGATTGTATATCGGGGGATTAAAAGAATGATGAAGAGCAGTGGCAAATCGAAAATTCGAATTTCGCAATTGATGGCAACCAAATCCTGGTAAATGAGAAAACATACATGGGACCTAAAGGTCTATACGAACTGCTTTTTATGAATTAACCAGATGAAACTATTTACACCAACGAAGATTTAGACTACTATAAAAGTATTCATCTGCACACTAATGCTCACAGACGTGACAATAGTGGTGGTTAGGTAAACGGAAATCGAAACTTAAAATATAGAAAAAATATTTCGAAGCTTTTAAATAACAAAGGAGGAAGAGGGGTTCAGACAAACACCTTGTTTGCCTATAGTTTAATGCGAACATCCAACAAACAGAAAGATTACATATATTTGGATTATCCGAATAAATTAGTGAGCCAATTACAAGACGATCAAAATAATCATAGCTACGAAATTATTTAGATCAATGAAGGAGTGAAAGAATCGCAAATAATAGAATAAATACGATAGAAATCATCTTACGCTAGTTATTCATAAATGAGAAAAGAAGGTGGTGGAAAACGTGGATTCCAAGGTCATCCAGGTTACCAGGATTCGTCAGATCCTCAAGGAGTTCCAAGTCCTCAAGGAGTTGTAGGTCCTCAAGGACCACAAGGATCAAAAGCCACTCCAGGCTTCGAAGGAAAACCTGGTGTAGGATTCAACAAAGCGGAAAACACTCATTAAATTCTTAAATTTAGACGAATAAAACATTTTGGGACGCCCACAGTTGATGATGATGCTACCGTAAAAGTATACGTTGATGTATACATACGTGGAGAAGCTAAAGAAATATGCAGACAAGAAAATTGATTCATTGCGATAATAATAGTAATAATTATAATAATAATAATAATGATGATGCTGACGATGATTTAAAATAAACATTATTTTGAATATATTGATATATCACAAATTTGGTCTTTTATCATGAGCAACCTAGATGTTGTTATTGAATTGTATACGTCTGCGGCGGCGCATTATTATAAAAGGCTTAGACGACTTGTGACAGGCGGATTCAGTTGAAATGGGAGCATATGCTAGCGAAAATACAGGGTTTCATCTCCTTCTTACAATCGTTGACACGTTTTCTAAGTTTGCATGGGAGGTTTCTATCAAAACGAAGACTGGTAAAGAAGTTGCTAGGCCAATCGAACACATTCTTGAGCAAGGACATATTTCTTAAAACTTCTACAATAAACACTTTAAAAATATTATGAAACAATATCAAATAAACCACTATTTCACGTATAGTCCAATTAAAGCGTTAATTGTTGAACGATTCAATCGTGCGCTGAAAAACATGATGTGGAAGGAAATTAGTATGAATGGAAATTATAGATGGATTAGTCTAGTTGATGGATTGAATGGATTAAAAACTATAATAACAAAAAACATCGAACAATAAAAATGGCTTCTTCTGCTGTAAATTGCTCAAATGAATTTCATTTCTGTCCACCGTATACAAAAATATTAAAATGATGGGGCAGTTTAAATATAAAGTGGAGGACCAGTTGCAAATTGGTAAATACAAACATATATTTGAAAAGGGATATACACCAACTGGACAACGGAGATTTTTAGAATTCATCAAATTCAAATAACCAACCCCGTCACATATCTATTAGAGGATTATGAAGAAAATTCAATCGAAATAGGGTTTCATGAAATGGAATTACTCCACGCTAAGTATATATCGCTTTATCTAGTGGAAAATGTTTTGAAAAGGAAAGGTAACAAGGTGTTTGTTAAGTGGCTGGTGTGTCCATCAAAGCACAAAATACCTGGATAAATGTTAATGATATCAAAAAGTGATGTTGCCGTTGATGATGGTAAAATGATTGCTGTTTTGTTACGTTTAAATGAAGCATTGCGATTTGATTGGAAAATAAATTTAATTTATTTATTAATTAAGTTAATTTAACAAGCTTTTTAATTTAACACAATTTTTTATGAACACTATATTATTCGCAAGTATCTGGTATTTCGCATCATCATAATCCCAAGGATAGCTTATGTAATTGTTTCCGAATTTGCTGAGTTTCTGCTTCATAACGATGTAGGGCTTCAAAAACGTATAGCTGTTTGTAAATGCATCAAAATGCTCTTTGAAAATAAGTTCTTTGTTATTATCGAAAAAATGTAATCTTCCATTAAACGTTGAAAGTCGTTATGCACATTGCTTTTGTTATTCGTCATTATCAGAAAGTTGTGTAGCGGTTGACAGTTCAATCAATATTCATTGTATATGTTTGCTTCATTTGCTTTAAATCCAGAAATTCAATATTTGTTTTAAAATTTGAATCTTCCTTCTTTATATATATTCAACTTTGCCATTGTTAAGAATTCTTTCCGCTTCGAGCTCATGATATTCATAACAAGAGATTTTAAGTGAGCGCTTGGAATAGTTGCTATCATACGTGCATCGAACTGTTACCAATTTTTCATTGTCGAACTCTAATTTTAAGTGTCTGTAAAAAATATTTTTGCTCTCGATTATTCCAGCTATTTCCATTTTTTTCGTTATGAAATCTTGCCAGAATCCTTCTACTGTTTTATTGGCCGAAATAATTATTTTCAACGGCTACGTTGTTGTAAAGATAACAGTAATCGTTGTCGTTGGCAATACCGAAGAAGAAATTTCTGACGCTGATGAAATACCATCATCATTTTGAACTGCGGTTTCTGTTCTTGTTGAAACTGTACCTACAGTTATAAGTCGGAAGGATAATGCGATTTGCACCGTATTGATATCAGGTAATGCGAGACTAAACGCTAAATTGTTAGTACTCTCATTTTCACTAAGAGTCACCACTGGTAGTGGATTACCTTGAAGGAAAGGGATTCCGATATACAACAAGTACTTTCAAAACCTTCATTCCCTACTTCAATCAGTTTTCAAAGACAAAGTTATAGTCTGCATTTCATCTTGAGTCTATTTTTACTGTTCTTACATTTCAGCACACATTTAATATCTGCTTTATAAGTTCAATATTTATTATTGTCTTGCTTTTTCTATTTTTAAAGAAAAAAATACCTTTTTTGAAATTCGTTTTTATTTCGATGTATTGTATTTGAAATGATTTGCTATTCATATTAAAATCTCACAACGAAACAATTACTGCACAGTTTACTATTCAAAACTCCCAAAACCGCGCCCTTACCATATGCAATCATTTTTCTCCTAATGACTCGTCATAAAGCACCATTTTTATCACATGACACCTTTATCAATTATTCTCGCCGCCGCCAGCACGACTCGCCCATTTCACATAAAGCACCATTCTCATCACACTTATCAATAATTCTTACCGCCAGCATAACTCGCCTTCCACCTCGAGTAGCCTTCTTATCAAACACATCACAATCGCATTCCTACCCGCCCATGACGTCACACATTCAGTTCATCCTACTCCTCATATCTACATGAAACACATTGGCGCCGCTAGTTAGCGCCAGTCAAAATTTCTCCCCAAACGATTCAGTCATCGTTTCTCTGAGACGCGCGCCGCTTAATCTGCGAACCTGACCAAGCCTCGAACTTAGCCAAGAACCAAACAACCTCAGCGCCCTCTATTGACTTTTTTATTTGAAATCGTAGCCTCAAACCGAGCCGAGACAAAAACGAAAAACTCAATCTTTCGCCATCAATGACGTCCACTTGAAAATGACAGTTTACTTCCAATCCAGAACACCCATATTATATTTACTATTGTTGAGCGTCCTACAGAGAGTTTTCAGTATGATGGGGTGGCCATCGGGTCTCTCCTTCAAGCATTTTTTCTTGAGCGGTTGCAACATCTTTAACGTGTAGGTCAAACTGCAATAAATTCATAATTATTTCAAGTGCACCGACCCCAGCGTATTGACACTGCGATCACGGAAAATTTATTTGACCTAGCCTTGTTGACCGTTGTTAGATTTGCAAATTTCGTCACGTCACAAATTAAACCTCCAAAACCGTAGAGTGTGCGCCCTTGCCGTTTCAGTGCATATACAACATCCATGGCAGTAACTGTTTTTCGCTTAGTGTGCTCAATATATGTCACTGCATCACGACACACGTTTTCCACACCCCCTGTATAGCGCAACGATGCCGGATAAAGCTCAAAAACCAAATAACATGAGGACATGAGGTGGGAATCAGGGTTAGGTGTTGATACTGAGCCTGAAGAAAAAAAATAATATAGACCATTATCGTTAAAAGGAATATCTATATATTTAAAACAATTCAAATGGAAAAATAACATCATAATAAACTTATATTAATGCAAAACTATAATTCGGAATAATAAGAAAACAAATAATGTTTTAAAGATAACTATAATCATAAAATAATAATAAAAAAATACGATTAAAAGAAAACTTTAGTAATAATAATAATAAAATATACGATTTAAAGAAAACTATAATAAAAGAATAATTATCAAAAAATTATGATTGAAAGGAAACTATAATAACAAAAAAAGAAACGGGGAAGTGAAGTGGAGTCAACAAAAAAATTAATTTTACTCTAAATAATTAGCGGAAACCAACTTACTCTGTTGTATGATGAGCGCTCTTTACCGCTGGTAGTTGTCCTGAAAACCAAAAAAATATACGATGGCCTGACTTCACTCACTAGGCTTTTCTTTTTTTTAATCTGGACTGCAGATTTTCAAATCATCGAATTTGCGTGAAATTAACGTTTACTCCTTTTTTGATTGAAATATGCACACGTTCATTTATGACTTTTTGGATCTAAAATGACTGATCTTTACATAGACATTGAATTATTTGTTCTAAAGTTTTAATTCATCAAATTTCCATATGTTCACATTTTTACCAAAAAACTAATAATTTATAAAAAATCTTATCGTACAATTGCAGTTATATTTGCGTGATCTAAATTTCTATTTCTTTCAATTATTGAAAAATCTGTGTGTTTCTTTATGGTTAATTGGTTTGGATGTTTTTTTTAAATATTTCTTTTCACTTTTGTTACGATCATATTAATTTGAATATCATATAAAATTCATTACTATTATTTCTCATGTTTTGTTAGCTATTAAATTTACTAATTTGTTTCTCATTTCTTCATTGTGTTTTTTTTTATAATGATATTTTATTGTTATTATACTGTTGGCCCTAATTTATTCCTATATTATTAAATCTCTTTACATTTGTCTGCAAATTTTCATGGATCGCAATAATGAAATTATTTCGTAGGATAGAAAAAAATGAATCAAAACAAGAAAACCTCCTCCTTGAGTGTCCTTCCTAGTAGTTTCTTTAATTTGCAGCAAATAAGAGGAGGGTGGCCTGAGGCAGAACGATTTATGCCTGTCGAGTTTTGCAAAGATCCCTCCAGGTGAGAGTACCACGGCCACCCGAGAGGTTATTTGCTGGCACGGTGATTCTCGTTTTATTAATGTAGGTAATAGGTGTTGATCACGACTTATTTTTGGTATGCCTACGAGAGTTTTTTTAAATAAACTCACCTTGGAGGTAAAGCGTCAAAAACTGATTTGTTTGATTTTCTCTTGTTGTGGATTTTGGTAAACTGGGGTAAAGATTGATGAATCTCTGAAAATAAGATTCAAGATGAAGGAAACTTACTGACAGCAAGCCAGTTTGCATGCAGCCATCGCACCTCTAACTTTGGATTGGAGATGCCGCAGTTTATTTTAGCGTTTGCTTAAAATTGTCTGTTGGCTCTTTGGAAATTGCTGACGATGTAAGATCTTTTCCAAGTAAATCTTACAAGGTGACATAAAACCTGCAATCAATACCTTTTAAAGACGACTTAGTCTCCTTCGTTCACTAGACTACTGATGCCTATTTTCTTCATAATCGATAGCTTACAGAAATATTTTTTCAGCAGTCGTACTTTTAGAAGCTGGTACAAACATTTCGAATCTTTTCAATTTCAACAATGCTCTCATATTTTACATACACAATGCAGATAGCGCTTTTCTTTAGCGCTTCTTCCTTCGATGCTGACTACACTCTGAATGAATAAATTAGTGCAAATACAGTCATGGTAGCTGTCTGCGGTTAAGTTAAATGCTAGCAAGAAGACGGAGTCAAATGATCTCTTTAATACTCAGTGCCTTTTTCGATGTAGTTGATTCGGGTGGCTTTGAAGAGTGATAGGATCCCCTCGGATTTATAGATTTTTCTAGCGAAACCAAACTTTTCAGATTAGTTTAGAACTTGCATGCTGTTAACCAATGAATTTAGCATTGTAATTCTGTTGTGTTTAAGTCATTTGGTTTGTGTGTTCATTTATCAATCATTGCAAAGATTAGTGAATTCGGCAATTTTCTAATCACTACATTATCCAACGAAAATGTGTATGAGTTTCTAGGAAGAGTATAGGTCGTCACTTTGACTCGTCATATGGGTACGTAGCACTCATACGTTGAAAAAAACCTCGTAGACCAGCATAATATTCGGATTGCTAGTCACATGATTCAAATACACTGTTTTTTTTTGATTTTATTCCTCGGCGAAAATTCACCATCCTTGGAGATAAAATTCTCTAGCGAGAAAATGACGTGTAAATTCACACTTTTAACCAATACCTTTTCCTAGTAATACTGGTCGCTATTAAACTTATCCATAAACTTAACTACTTTACTTATGGCAAATGATTTCGACCCTTTAAGGTATCCAGCGTTTCAATTATTCTGTTATCCACTCTCATCAGCACCTTCAATAATTTTCATCTCAAGATATCATCCAGCTGCCTTCAAATGAGTTGTTACGGCGTCCTTCCTTTTTTTGATACTGACAATTTTCTGAGGGATTTGGTCACATTGATCCATTTTGTACCTGCGCGGAAAGATTTCGAATGTTTTTCTATAAATGAGCTCTTTGTATAGCCATTCGCTTGTTCAATCTTGCACTATTCTCACCATCGTAAATTTCTCTCTCTGAATGAAATATCGTATGTAATATGTAATTTGTGTTTTTATTAGGATACTGTATGAATCTCACATATGCGGACGAGTAAATAAGATAAGACGAGGAAATAAGATAAGATGCCAATGAAGGAAAATTTAGAGTTTAAGTTGCATGAAATGAAGGTTTAATTATTTGGGAATACAGCTTGTGCAGAAATCAATGAATTCTCCTTGATGACCAGTAATTTTTAATGGAAATATCCTCAAAGAAAGTTCTCTAAACAGAGCAGCATTCTATATGTTCCGCCTTCATTGTATTTTCGCACTCCTTTTGCCCCTATTCGCAGGTATCGCGCTTGCTATATGTCTATGCATAGCCAATTTTTATGCCGGATACAAAAAAATGTAGCGAGATAATTAAGGTTGAGAGGTATTAAAATCGTCAATCATCAATTTTATATTTAATACAAGAAAAGTTTTTTCTTGATTGCAATTTTGCTTTCATTTCTCGACTGACCAACTGTATACAAGATACAAAAAATTGAGCAGGGTGTTTAAGTTACCGGATTTGAATCGATTGTTTTTTGATTTTTATTCCAATATATTTTACAACAATTGCTTTTCTTCACATTGAACCTGGTCATTAATCACCCCAGCCATGTTCACTATATTTATGTCAACAGGCAAAGTGTACTGAGGAATAAAAGTCGGATGTTGACGCAGCTAAACCCGTCTCAAAAATCGTCGTATACACATTGAGTATAATCTGAGCATAATTAAAACGTTATACATAATAAAAATGTTGGAAGTTCTATTCTACAATCAGACCACTTATGCCCTATCAAATAACGTCTGGTTGTCCAAGCCTTCAATTGTCTCAATTATTTTACATGCTTCCAATTATTTTGGGTGATTGAAGTAATATTTTATTGTGAGTATAATTTCTATACCGATTTTTGAATTAATAAACTAACAGTTTCTGAAAGTACACCACTTAATAGCATGGGTAGAAATTACGGTATTATTTTCCACATGTTTTTTTATATCTATCAAGCCTTTTATATACTTTACCATACGAAAACTATTTTTCTTTTAACGTAGAAGGCGCATGATTTTACGAAGACTTTTTAT
This sequence comes from Oxycera nigricornis, assembly GCA_963942545.1. Classification (NCBI taxonomy): domain Eukaryota; kingdom Metazoa; phylum Arthropoda; class Insecta; order Diptera; family Stratiomyidae; genus Oxycera; species Oxycera nigricornis. Next base: position 63,685,269 of record OZ012663.1, on the reverse strand, counting down.
TATATCGAAATCAGCATTTTTTTTAAATTACAATTCCTAACAAAGGCTAGTATTCCTGACAACATATAAAAAATGTATTTATATTGTCCCATACCTTCTTAATTTTTGAGACCAGTGTTACTTTTAAAACTATCGGGACTGCAATAACAAGTAGAAAAACTATCATTGAAAATATCCGTACGAAGTCTGAAAATTTTGTTTTTACGTCAAGTTAGTCAACTAATAAACATGAGGTATCTAAGTAATTTATATCTCACTGAGTCAGATCTTCTCTCCGACGACGGATGAAGCACCACCTCCACTACGGAGTTGGCTGGGGACCTTCTCCAATCCCTCGACCTGGTCGAGGAGGAGATGTCCTTATCTGACGAGAAGGCTGACAAAACATTGCGTCGTGATGCTGAGGTTTCTACAGATAAACATCCAGCACTCTAAGGCGGCATCCGCCGCACTGCTCCTCCACCTGTCCCAAAAAGGAGAGGAGCTAATACTGGCTCAGGAACCTTGGATTGTAGGCAACCAGATTTGCGGGCTCATTACGAAGGGATACAAAACAGTATCTCTCTACACAACAGGTAAACCGAGAGCTTGCATAATAATAAAGGAAGGCTTGAAGTTTCTAACCTTGACAATTTCAGTGACCTGGACACCATTTCCATAGCAGTGGAAAGGCAATCCAAACCCCTTTGGACTGTCTCCTGCTATATGGCCACGATGTTCTGCAACCTCCCATCAACCTGCAGAGGATCGTTGCAGAAGCCCCTGCACGGGGCATCGAACTAGTTATCGGTGCGGACGCCAATGCCCATCACCGCATTTGGGGTAGCACCGAAACGAACAAAAGGGATGAGTCACTCTTTGAATTTATTTTAACGCATGACTTAGCCCTAGTGAACAAAGGTGAGGATCCTACCTTCAATACGGCAGGGCGGTGAGAAGTTCGGGATATCACTCTAACGAACGAGCACTTGCACCACGCTATGAAAAGATGGCATGTATCACAAGAGTGCTCGTTATACGATCATTTATATCTAATGTTCGATGTGGCTTTTGACCCTCCCAAAAATCCAACCTTCATTAACAAAAGGAGGATGGATTGGGTCAAGTACCAATCAGTATTCGAGTCTGCACAAGAAGGTGGACCTCCAAAGATTGGAGACGTATATGGTCTGGAGGAAGCCGTTGGAACCCTTACATCGGCCTTTAATGAAGAAGTAAGGTCTGCATGCTGACCAACGAAGCCTAGGGGAAAGTATAAGCCTCCCTGGTGGAATAGTGATCTTGCGGAGCTGCGGAAGGAATGTAGGAAGTCCTTCAATCGGGCTAAAGAATCCAATGACTGGTCTTCCTATAAACTGAAACTGAAGGAGTTTAAAAGCTCCATCGAAAAAGCCAAACGCACCTCGTGGAGAAGTTTCTGTGCAGAAATAGAGCTCCAAGAATGCCAGTGGTCTGCAAAAAGTTATGACGACCTCCTCCTTATTTTTGGGGTCTATCAAGGACGAAAATTGGACCTGGAGCAAATCCAGCTCCGAGACGCTAGCCATTCTCATGGACACGCACTTCCCGGGCAGTGAGGATGTGGCTGACAAAGCTGATCCACATACGCACCCGAACTGCCTGTCAACCGCTGTGCCTGTAGACGACAGGCTCCTACGCTGGGCAATCAGCTCATTTCAACCCATTTAATCCCCTGGCAGGGACAACATCTTACCTGTTGTGATCCAGCAGGGAATCAATAAAGTGCAACCGTGGCTAAAAGCCATCTTTAAAGCGTGTCTACGGGTGGCTTATATCCTACAGCGGTGCAAAGAAGCTAAAATAGTCTTCTTACCCAAAGCGGGCAAGACATCCCACTTCTCACCTACGGACTATAGACCTATCAGCCTCACCACTTTTCTGCTGAAAACTCTGGCACGGCTGATAGAGATTCATTTGAGAGCTTCTATGCAACTACTCTCTAATGCGCAGCATGCATACACAAAAGGGAGATCGATTGAAACAGCACTTCACTCGCTCACCAGCTACATCGAAAAATCGCTAAACGTCAAAGAATATACGCAGGTGGTTTTTCTAGACATCGAAGGTGCATTCAAGAACGTCTGCCACAAGGCTTTTGAGAAGGCACTCGAGGAAAACAATGTGGATGATAATCTGATTCGGTTTATCGTACAACTGTTAAGCAGCAGGAGCATCAACTCGACACTAGGAGACAGTATCCTAAGAAGGCGAACGTGCAGAGGTAAGATCAATCCACAGAAAACGGAACTTGTGCTCTTCACGAGAAGATACAAAATTCCACGATTTGTCCCACCTAAACTTGATGAGACAAGTCTCAATCCATCTCATCAGGTCAAATATTTAGGTCTGATTCTAGACTCCAAACTTGCGTGGAAAGCGAACATAGCAGAAAGAGCGTGTAAAGCGACAGGCGCAATCTACTGCTGCGAAAGAGCTATTGGGAAAAGGTCGGGACTGAAACACAAAACTTTATCATGGCTTTATACAGCGATAGTGGAACCAATCCTTGTGTATGGTGTGGTTATTTGGTGGCCAGCGATGGCATTGCAATCAACCCCGACAAAGGCATTGTTGATGCTATTAAATTGGCTCCCGGCGGAGGTTCTAACGAAACAGCAGGCCAAGTGCTCTGCTATTCGATTGAAAGCTCTAAATTTGTGGCATGATGGCAATATCGGCCACTCCGCCATATTACGAAGGGATGGACCAATGCCAGAGAAAATAGACGTCGCTCCTTCGATTCCCTGCTTCCACCATGGGTTCATGTCCTTCATCCCCAGTAGAGATGACTGGATCATGGCAAGAAGGAAGCTGCAGCAATCGGTCGACATCTACACTGATGGAACAGTTACCTGTAGCTTTTCTCAGAACAGATAGGCCTGAAACAGTGTTTTTTCAGTCAGAGGTCAGCGCAATACATAAGGCAGTGAACTGACTGAGTAATCAGAAAATTCCCATAAGAAATCTCAACATTTTCTCTGACAGTCAAGCTGCTATCCAATCATCATCCAAAGTGTATACCTCATCCAAAATTGAAATGGATTGTCGCACACTACTGAACGCGAAGTGATTCTTTGCTGGGTGCCGGGTCACAGTGATATGCCTGAAAACTGCGAAGCTGATGCCCTAGCTAGAGCTGGCACTGAGCTTTAGGTTTATACACTAACACCCCAAGTCGGCCATCCGTTGGCCTCCGTCAAGCTAAGTTTTAAGCAGTTTTATATAGAGGCTGCAAATAGGGCCTGGCTGCTGTAAGACACCTGCAGGATAACCAGGCAAATTTGGCACACACTAAGCAAAGTTCACCACACAGCTCCTCAACACGAGCCGTGAAACATTAAGTTTCATCGTATCCGTAATGATGGTGCATTGTCTTATTGGCAGACACGCAGAAAGACTGGGTGCCTTCTTCCACGATTTCTGCCGCATTTGCATATCAAAGGAGGAGACGATCCAACACTTTCTGTGTGGATGCTCAGCCGTATCCAGGAAAGGCATGCAAGCTTTAGCCTTACCTTTCCTGGACAGCCTCGCGGAAGTAGGCAGTTTAAAAATTAGCTGCATAGCCGGCTTCATACGAGAATCTAAATGGTTATCGTCACCCCACAGACTTTAGTGCCGCACCCCTATTTAAATGTGGTTTCACAATGGGCCTATCTTGGCTTAAGTGAGCCGCTTTTTGACGAAGGGGGCTGCCACTACCAACAACCAACCAACCAAGTAATTTATATCAAGAAAAATCTTAAAAATGTATTCTTGCCACAACCTTGAGCATCCCGCGAACTTTTTAGTAAAAGAGTATATGAATTTTCTCGTCAAAGGATCGAATATTTAAACTACATACGATAATATACGATGAACACAAGATAAATTTCCGAAGAATCGCATCGACTGCCACGTAAAAAATCCAGTTGAAGTCATGCCACTGTTAGAAGCAAAAACGATCAATGGCAAGCTGATTTGAACGATATGAATGCATCTTCTGAAAATAAAAACTGATAAAATATACAACAAAACAAAAAACCATGTTAGCTAAATTCACCCAGTGAATGTTACCCCTTCAAACGAAATCCATTTAATCAAATCAGTGAATAAAATTATAATAGTTTCGCTTGGATCAAAATGAAGAATAGGGACTATGAAAAGATAAGCATGTGATGGAAAAAACTTCAAACTAGTGAACAGAAAAATATAAATTGAAGAAGGTGAAAGGACACGATCAAACACATACCTTCTTGAAGATTATCAGAGAAATATAATGCAAGGAGGCTTTCCCGCAACGGTACTTACCCCATAAAAGATCACGATGGATATCTTGCTGGCAAAATACTTCAACGAAAAGGTAATCTAGTGGTTGGTAAATGATTTGTTCTTTCAAAACCGCATACAAAATCTATTAATGTAAAAGACGTACTGTAGGAGGACATTTTTTTCTAAAAAATGCTGACACTTTAGTGGAAATACGACCTTTTGATAGCGTTTAAAATTTTACGGAAGAAAGGCTGACGCGTTTCAAAAAGAAATATCATATCAAGTGCTATTTTTATGCCTAAGAAACTATTGCACGTCCGTTGGAGCGTTAATTCAACAGACATAGACGCTGAAGTACGTACGCCAATCACCAATCCGTATTTACATCAGCCGGAAGGATATGTGTAGATCCATCAATATTCCATCACGATTGCCAAAGTTATGAAAATCAACTGTAAAATTTTTTTCCTTACTTAAATATGTGGCAACAGACTTCATTACCCTAAGGATTTTTTCGGTCTGTAAACCAATTATACAAAGCTCAAGAAAACATTTCTGCTAGATTTAATGATATCGTAAGCGTGAAGTATACGGTTGCGTGAAACTTTGCGTATCAGCACAGCCGAAAAGGCGAAGAAGAAATATATGCTCGCGTTTTTTCTTTATCTTGATCATAAAATTGGTGTAAAAAGAGTATGGTAACAAAATGGCATTTTCTTCAATTGCAGCAAATTGTGGAGACAAAACCAGAAAAAAACCGCTGTGAATGTTTTAAGCATTCATTAAATAAAAACCAGTTTCGACTAGTCAACAGACCTTAGGCTATCCATCGCGTTAACTATGTTCACAATTCCCATACCAAAACCCGTTTTGTCGAAATCAAAACCAAAAGCAAATTAAACATATTGTTCTTTTGAGCCACAAAATAACTATCGAAAAATGACTTTATACACCCGCCCGGTCAGCAGAAAAAATTTTACAAAATTTTAGATACAATTTTCGAAAAGACTTTGTGATTTGACTAGTGGTACAAGCGGAAGTTCTCTTGTAAGCATACATACAAAAAAACTTTGCACAACATCTCTACTTGTAATCCTTTGGCAGAAGACAAACTTTTATTCTAATCTTTCATATAACAAATTTCATACCAAATTCCGAGCAAGAATGCTTATGAAATGAAGAATGAGCTCAACGTACCAAGTGGTGGGATTTTAAGGAAACACTCGCTCGTCTTGGTAGCAATTCAAGCAAACTGAATAGCAAATTCTCCGAAAGTTTTCTTAGTAATTTCTGTTTCTCCAAGGCAAACTGAATCGAATCATTTTCACCATTATGAGATAATCAAAATATTGAAGAAATTGAAAGATATTGAAAAAGGTTTCAAACTCATATATATTGGTCATTTGATTTTGGCGTCAAATATTTTGTTTTAGTGTCCAAAAACTCAAACGACGTATTATCTTGGTGATTCATTGGATTGCTTCGAAACTTATATTGTTCACGAAATAAGAAATAAAGATAATCACTTACTACTTAGCGATGCCAATATTCAAGTATTGGGTCATTCACCACGCAGCGTTGTCAATCAAACAAAAAAATGGCCTGAACAATGAACCCCAGAAATTAGGATTATTCAATGCAAAAATCAAGGTTTGATTTTACTGGAAACTTCTCAACTCCTGTTAGTACACCATGTAGGTGAACCATTGCAAATGAAAATGGAATACGCGTCCACACTTCACACCAGTCACTAGGCAGGTTTTGGATTATGTTGGATTGTAGTTAAGGATATTGACCGTGCGACAGTCCCACACATGCTCACACTTAGCGTTGTCGAAAAATATGGTGCTCATCCGAGAATCATTATCATTAACTCTGAAATAAAGAACAATGGATCGGGCATCTCGGGAGCTAAACTGTGTAACTCATATCCAGGGTAGTGCTGTAACATTCGCCAAAAAGAGTGATCGATCCACGTGCAAATTAAGGGCAAAAAATCGACTGTATTGCCCCTGAAAACTCTCAACTACCGTGCATGCAAACGTTGTCGACTGATTAACATATATAGATTGTATTAGTAAATGATTTACATTAGATCGAATATCATTTATGAATTATTAGTGTATAATACAATTTTTGTAATTAGGAATGGAGAAGAAAGTAAATTGTGGCAAGCTAATCAGCAGGCGTAACAACCTCCTCAACTGGAAAATGTTGAATCGTCGGCGATAGCAAATACATGCCACTCCCACAAACAGCAATCGCCGTGTCCACCGGTGTGGTGTGGGCCAAATGTAATCAGAAAACGTTCCTAGGTTTAACGTGGTGACCTCACAAGATAAGTCTCAACACCACGCACTTCTTAGGCTGCGGGTTACGATAAGCTCACACCAAAGCAACCATAAACGTACTTGTTAGTAGACCGTACAATTTTTTAAGAGTACTGCTTTTCCGAGTATGAGTGCCAGTCTTATCTAGAGCTTCCATGGACTCCTTTATTATCCCTGGTGCATATCGGACCTATCAGCATCCTTACCACCTTGTTGCCGAATAGTTACCGGTCTCAAACTGTATTAGAAGTGACTGTACCCACTTTGGGTGTCAACCACAGCCACGAAGTTACAACCTCCACAGGTTCCTACAGCGACGTCAGCAGGGACAAGTCCCTGGGGCTCCGCCTCCCTTGGCACCAATATACTCCTGGTAAAGTTTCGAAGAAGTTCAAACAAAACCTCTTCGATTGAGCCCCATAGCAAAGCTCCGGATCGATCGCCATAATTTAGGGTTACCATCCTTTAAAACAAGTGAAATATATGATAGAACCGGTCAATCGTCATCCCTTTATCGCAGCACCCTTTTGAAGGGATGTTGATCTGAGGATCGGTTGGAACCTTTCCTCCTCTGCAAAGGCTTGGGACGGTTCTCTTTGTTGCTTAGGCCGAATACTAAACCACGTGCTTTTACGGGTGATGAAGTCGATTAGAATGGTGTTGGATTCTTTTCATTAGTAGCAAGAAGGTGGAAGACGTCGACAAAGCTTGGGCAAGAACAAGCGACGACGAGCAGCAAATGGTGCAGGAGTCAGGAGGCAGTGGCTTCTATTCACGTCGCAAGAAGGAGAAAAAAGAAATTTGTAAGTAGAAGTAAAAATAAATAGGACTAGTTAGGTAAGAAAACATGAATTTAAAGAGTGACTTAAGATTCAATTAAGTGTATTTGATTGTGCATAGTGGCCGAGCGGTCGTCATGCTTCGGCTTCTTTTCTTTTCCATTTTTTTAAATTCCCTTCTTCGATCAGTGGTATCGAATCGATGTGAATCCAGTTGTCGTGTCCGGACTCACGGACTAGGCGGTATTCGCGCAGAAAAGGGTGGCTGTCTTCTTAGAAAATTCCTTCACACCCCTTTTTGCGGGTTGAAGCCGGGTGGGATTGCCCAAACCGTAACTAGGATCGGCTTAAAGCAACCGTTTCATTCGTTACAGCGCCTCAGCTCCCATGATCACTAACCAAGATGGATGACACTGCTGTCACCACCATCGGTGCTCCTCGGACATTCACAGCTAATCGTTTGAATTTCACGTCGAAAGTTGCAACAAAATACTTCGGTGACAATTTTCAACGGAGAACTGTCAGTGTGAAAAAATTTCAGCGACAATTGCCTGCCCGAATCCAATCTATGATCGGTTAATGACATAAATCAGGTACGACGGAATGAAATGGCACGAGTCCTTGAACTTGCCCAGTGCATTGACCGGGAAAAGTGGTGCAACGAAACCAGTTATACAAATATATGGAAGTGAAACCAGCGTAACTCTGTTGCGTGCCCCGCATTCCTTCACCTTCCTCCCAGCCAATCATCCTCCATGTGCTCCGCCACTTCGGACGCAACATGGACGATGACCGCCGAGAGGAGGCCCCCGTGCGGAGCACCCACCAACAGTGGTCGCATAGTGGCGACCATAGATAAAATGTTTTGTAAACCGGCTAGCTCACCGGGTCGTGGGCTAATAAAATGCACATCGACAAAAGAAACTTTTATAACCGGACAAAAACCCAATCGCGCACATGCTGAGGAGAGGAGAACCATGAAGAAAAACTCACTTCATATTATTTTCACTTATGTAATTTAGTAAATTTAATTCTACACACAATCGATTAACATTGAGACGCATCTGACGCACCTGATGCACACGCTTATCGTCCAGTTGGTTGATTCAACAGCTCGATTCGAATATATATACCGTATTATTGCCTGAGCTTATTTTATCAGGATTCAAAAGTCGTTCCGATCTTCCGTCACGATAATGATGATTGTGATGATCCTCGCTCGAGATGGCGGACGAGACGGTTGATCCGGCCGAAAGCGATGTTGAGGAGCTTTTCAAGTAGCGTAACGTGATTTCCGGTAGTTGATAGGTGGATATAGTTGTACGAATGTCTTCGGCAATTTTAAGCGCAATCGGATTGATTGCCGAAGAAAAATATGCTTCGGTATTGGCAATCTGTGGAGCATGGCCCATCATTGCATGAGCCAATCCACTATTTCGAGCCACGATTTCTGCATTGATCAAGTCCGAGGCACGCTTCAATTTAAGTATGCAATCTTCCAACGAGTTAGTGATCGAAGGTCCAAGACCGATCTCGTCGTGAATTGCAGCCAATATATGCGGATTATCGTCCGCTAACTTCATGTGAACTTACAGTGATTTGTTGAAATTCGCTATGGCGGCATCTAAAATGGCTGTTTCCAAACGATATCCCGCCTAACTCACTATATGCGTCTGCTAAGCTGCTTGCGGCTGGTTTTCCAATTTTCGGATTTCTCATCCATTATTTCTGTGGATTGTCACGAATGAAACTAAAATCTATCCAAATTTCGTTAATACAATAACTAGGGTATCCGTTAAAACACTCTAAACTATCTAGCCAAAAAAACAAGCTCGGCAAGCTGACACCGACCCCAAAACTCCAAACGTGACCGTCTCGGTCAACACCACTTTTCCAACTCTCTTTTCGTCAACTCACCTCCCACACTTTTTCACCGCGATCACCCGTTGAAGCATTTTTGCTCCAATTATTACCATATATGGTAATATGTCAGAATGTTTTAGGCCAATCAGAGGGCGACAGCATGCAAAGTGAACCGATTCGCGCTCGATCACTTGAACTCACCTCGCAAGAGAGACAACGCGAGTGGTGGATTACTAAATTGAGATTTAGTACTGCCAATGCTGATTATTTGGACGTGTACTGAGGGAAATTTGAATATATTCCAAATTTGGAAGAAATGAAAAAGTGAACTTTAAAAAAAAGAATTGATCCGCAACAACTCTCATGGGTTCCTAGCTGATGTTTCAAATTGGTCACTTTTGGATTTGGTAAGGTGGTGAGTTGATCGTTTTTGGAGGAAGTATTAACAAGGAGGTAAGTTTGTTGGTGAATTTTGCAAGTAGAAAGTGCAGTTGGCTGTTTCTTTTGAGTTTGTGCATTGCTAATTGGAAGTCATTGTTTTGGGACTGGCCCAATGGAAATTAGTGTCTCGTTTCGATACATTTTAGAGTCGTTAGGAGGCCTGAATTGTTGGACAGAATTTTGGGTCATCGAAGAGTCTTATAAATGATAAAGGAGGCAGTTTTAGGCAGATCTATGGACCATTTTTTCATGAATTAAAAGTCACTATATTTTTCAAAGAGTTATTTGCTCGTTCCAAGAAGTTCAAATTGTCTTGTGTGGAATGCGTAACGAGAATATGTTTCAAATTCTCAAAAATTTCTTTTGTTTTGGTTACAGTGGTTTCAAGTCGGTAGATATCAAGTCTCCTCTTCAAGACCCATGACCAGGACAGTCCTGGTGCAAAATCAAATGATACATTAAGTTACACTTTTTGATTTTTGTATAAATAAATGTAAGCATGTAGCTCTGAGTTCTCATTGTTGAAATTGCATCCGAATAAATGCGTTGTTAAAATTTAAACGTTGTTTTTTAATAAGTTTCTGGACGAAAAACCTAACCGGCGCCAGAGCAAACTTTTTTACTATTTTCACAGGAACACAGTATGTCGGTTAAAGTATTAGTGAAAATCGTAACCATAATTAACTAAATTTCTGATTCCTTCTGCTCCCACGAGAACACATTTTAATTTATCAAAGTTTTCCATGGTATTCGCGATTAGAACAACAAGGAATAGTGAAGTATGTTGTTATGTTCGCCACGCATCGTGGTCGATCCAAAACCCTTAAGGCCAAAATGGGGTCTGCCCTGTTCTTGAAGACAGCAAACCATCGGGCTTGTAAACGCTGTCTTGTTAAAAAAATTGATAATGTTACGTTCGCCACTTCACCAAATCAAGCCAATTAAGAATTATATTATTACTAATGAATTATATTGTAGGAAGTAGAGGTTTGAATTATATAAATAAAGAGGAGATGTAGGTATGTAAGGATATATTGGATTAGGTAACTAAGTAGTTAGTAACGATATTATGGAGAGTGTTCCTGACCGTGCCCGCGAGGCTGCATAATTGAAGTATCTTCAACTGCTAAATGCATTACAGTCAGCGTCACAGACCCTGTAGATAAGTTGCCAGCAATCACGGCAACAGACAACGCTCACCCAATCGCCGCAACAGATCCAAATCCAGGCTCCGCCTGATCTACGATACGCCAATGGCGCCCCCTATGCGTCTGTGATGACGACAACCATTGGTATTTGCAGTTCACCATGGATCACGAGCGCCACGATTATATCACCAGCACAAGCAGCAATCACAGCATTCCCCCCGAACCGAGGTGCAACGCTCTGGCCAAACCCACGAAGATTCAATCGCCAGCTGATGTGTCGGTCCCAAAGCTAGGAAGCTTTGATGAGGTCTCACAAACTCGTGGGCATAGACCGTCGATGTAGCAACAGGATTGGGGTTTCCGATAAATAGGGTTGCGGGAGCAGCCGACGGTCTCTTTTTCGGTGCAAAGCTTAAGGGTCGAGGACGAGTGCGTTTTGGGCGTCGATCTCCTTTTCGCCGTTACAGAGCTTGAGTGGTGTGCATTTTTCGAGTTCAGATCTTCGAGTAATAATAGTACGGTGTGTGCTGTGGTGACCGCGCAAATCTTACAGTGTAAACTTTTCTACAGTAATTTCCCATTTTTGGGTTTGAAAATATATAGAGAAACTAAAGACGAGTGCTGAGACCAAGAAACCAAATTTTATAAACATTTAGACGAAGTGAACCGTTCAAGAATTGATCTTTGAGAATATTTACGATATTTTTCCGAGAGTTTGAGTGGATTCAAAGGATACTTTTGAAAGTCAGCAGTTTGAAGAAAATACCAAGTGCCAGAAGAACACTCATATAGTATAAGTGAAAGGGAGTTTCCTGTAAAATAAGGTGCACGTGTGTCTCCAACAGCCAGACGAGCGACTCCGACCAACCCTACCCCCACAACGTTGAGCAGTACCACGGAAGCGACACAAGGACCACAAGGGTTATCCTATTACGTGCGGCGGAAGTAGATTAAGGAGAAAACAAATTGTAAGTAAGATTAAGAATATATAGTTAGGATTTAGAAAGGGTTTTTGGAATAAATAAATTAGTCCAGTAAATCAGTTTGTCGTTATTGTGTGAACTGGCGAAGCAGACGTCGCGTTTCCGGCTTTGTGTGTCCTTTGTTTCAAGCTCCCTATTCGGTCGGTGGTTTTGGGTCGTCGCGAATCCTGTTCCCATTTCCGGATTCACAGACAGGGCAGTCCCGGCGCAGAAACAAGTGGCGCCCATTTTATAAAAATATATTCCCACAACCCATTGAAAATTGGGTTGGGCAGCGTGACATTTCTGCGATTTTCCTGATATCGGAATGCATGATAGCGAGATCTTCTGGTGTTGTCGCACTTGGCGGAATTTTTGATGAATTAACTCGCGAAATACGTCTAACTAGTCGCTCCTGTGTGGTTGGGTATCGATGCATGGGAAAACAATGGAAATTTGCACGATCATCTCCGAGATCGTAAACCGAACCTGTGTGCATCTCGCTTAGTCATGTAAATGTTGATTATGATTTGGCTCATGCGTTTCCAAGGTATCTTCGCATTGTCGTGAGCTATCTGCAATGGTGGTACGAGGCAGGAACATAATCTGGCTGTGGCGTTAGAGTGGGTAAACGAGCTTTGTTTATCTGGCTAGCACGTGATGACTTAGCTTGTTTTGATTGATTGATTGAGCGGTAATTTGAATATGTAAGCTTACAGCGTATACTTGCCGTATGCCTCTGCACATGTAAAATGATGGAGCCTTGATCAAGCGTCAAGGTAATAGAAGTTGAGATCAGATAGAAAATAATCAGATAGACGCAATGCAATTGGCTGGAATATTTCAGATTGTTGATGATGCAAGTAAGATGATAGATTATATTCCATCGTCGGATGCCGATGGCCGTAATGGAGCTTTGATTAAGCGTGCGAATTAGTTCAAAAAAGAATATAAAATGAGGTCATCAAGATCAAGCCGCCGGATGCCGTTGACAGTAATTTGATGTAGCTAGCTATTGGAAATTGTTGGTTTGGCTAGTATTTGATTGAGACACGTAATTTTCCGTGTTTTTATTATTTTTTAGACAGTGGACAGGATTAAACGTGTGAATAAATGTATTGATTTGCTTGATACCTGTGTGACTAAACAAAATAAATGAAAGAGAAATATATATGATAACTGATAACTTTTCGACATGATGTCAGGTGGATAATTAATAATTTTTTATTATAAGTGAAACGTTAGGGGGGCGGCTTTGATACATATTTGTCTCCACCTTTACATTTCATTTTTCAATAAATTTTATTTTAATGAATCCACGCTGAGATTAATCGATTCCGTTGAATACCAGGAAGTGATTTTCAACCTGGTTTAATTCCCCTACTTGTCTTTGTGTTCTAAATCGCTCTGAAAATCTTGGAGGGAGGAAGCAAAATAGTCCGTCCTCCAGGAAAACTGGAAGTCGAATTCCATATTTAGTCTTCATGTGCTTGAAAATGAAAACGAAAATTAACTTTTGCTTGTGAGGAGAAAAACTATCTTCTGCAAAACTTTACAAGATATTTCATACAGTGTAATTCTGTTAGGGTATACCATGAGAGATGATAGTTTATGTCAAGGAGGTGAAAGAAATATATGGGATGATGGAGAGAGTTCTGAGGTAGATCAAGTAGATGGTATAACATGTCAAACTTTTCTCAATCCCGTACCAATTCAGTATGGTAGTGGTTTGAGTAAAGGTTATGAAGTGTTATCAAGCAATACAAAGTTTTTAAAAAAATTAACTTAGAAGGGGAAAAATAACATTCCACATAAACGGCCTTGATGCAGAAAATATGGATCCTCATTTTCCTTAGAGAGATTTTTTTTGATAATGTTCAAAGATTTGGTGTCACATTCAGGGAGGGAGGAAAAATCTGCTTTACCATTTCTCTACCGGGACTACCTAATATAAAACCAATCTGGTCCAGTTTAATATCTATCCGTGAGGTTAATGTAAACCAATTGAACATAGCTTTTCTTTCAGATGAGATCATGCAGTTAAACGCTTAAATTGTAAATATACCTTCTGGTGCTGGGAGGGCTAATAATAAATCTAATGCAAAGGGTCGAATTCTAGAAAGAAAAACAAGTGTTCGAGATGTCGGGGGGGGGGGGGGGCAATGAAACAAATTGACTGTGTTAAAATGCAAATGAGGTTGTTAATGAAAATGGACGTATTTTAACAGACCTTTATAAGTTTCAGAATTTTCTAAAAGAATTTCGAATAATTGTGTTTGATAATGTCAAGGATTCTAATTCCATAATTTTCAAAAAGCCTACCAGAAATGAATCCCCGAAAAAAATATGCCTATACTACTCCAGGATTCTTAAACATTTCTACGTGATGAAATCATTGAAAGGATTTTTTAATAAAAGTTTTAAATGTTCTCTTTGTGGTAAAGTGTATCAAAGTAAATCTCATATATGTAAAATGAAATGTACATATTGTTCCTCTTACCCACCATGTAAATTCATTACAGAAATGATATGTTGTAAAAATTGCAGCCGCTCCTTCAGAGGTGGACAATGACTTGGTAACCATCTTTCGAATAAAATCAATGGGAATGGGTTTCCAAATATGTACTTTTTGTACAAAATTTTTGAATTTCACGAGAAGAGGTGTCAATTCACATGTATTTGATGAATGTCATTGTCAAATATGTTCAAAGGTTCTTCCTGCGGGTCACTCTTGCTACATTTAACCCCACAAGGGTGCAAGAAAGGATATATTTTTACTAATTTTCTTCGATTGTGAAACCATCCAAAATACTCCATTCATGAATAACACATCTTACAAACATATTGGAAATTTAATTGTTGCACAGCAAGCGTCTCAAAGTTGCCACACAAAATCGGATGCATCACAGGGATGTGATGTTTGCGGTTGTAGAGAGTTTCTTTTTGAGTATAACGATGGTATGGACGTTGTGAAAAGATTTGTGGATTATTGTTTGATGGAGCGTTCTTTTACCTCCGACATCTATTGTATAGCACATAACTTCCAGGGTTATGACCATCAATTTGTAATCTCTGAGCGAAATAGAAGCGAAACCTATATTGAACGGGTCCAAAATAATGAAACTAAAGAGTGAGCAGGTTACATTCATAGACTCTTTAAATTTCCTAGCATTTGCACTCTCAAAATTTCCTACAGTGTTTGGAATTAAACAATATACTAAAGGATATTACCCTTACTACTTCAACACATTAAAAAATATGAATCAGGTTGGTAAATTTCCCACTCCGGATTTAAACGGATGTAATACAATGAAAGTAAAAGAGAGGGATGAGTTTTGAAAATGATATAATTCCGTTTCTCATGACATTTTCCAAAATAGGTTGGAAATGGTAAAATATTGTAAAAATGATGTAAATATATTACGCCTGGTGTGCACTCAATTAATGCGGGAGTTTACTCGTGTGATATGTAGAAACTCCCGCATTAACAGAGTCCATAACAATTGCGTCAGCTTTGCTTGTAGATGGATTTGATTCTGAAACAAATACTACATATGAATTTTTTGGGTGTTTTAATCACGGCTGTATAGAATGCTATATAGCAGAAGATTCTTCTTGTACTAATACCAAAACATCCGAAACTTTGTCCAAGAAATATGAAAGTACTCTGAAAAGCATCGAAATCATTAAGCGTCATGGTTATAATTTAGTTTATTCTTGGGAATGTGAGTTTCGAAAATTCTCAAAGAAAAACCCAAACGTGCACACGTTAGAAAAACACAAATAGAAAAAATGGTTTCAGATATTATACTACCACTCAACCCTCGTGATGCAGTGTTTGGGGTGCGTACTGAAGTGTTCAAATTACATCATAAAGTTACAAAAAATGAATTTATAAGATATCTTGATTTCACTAGCTTGTATCCGTATATCAACAAATATTTTTCATACCCTACTGGATACTCTTCAATTTTTCTAGTAAAAAAATGTACCTTTAGTGTCAGGAATACTTTCAATGCATGGTTTCATCAATTGTTTTATCATCCCACAAACCGATCTGTTTCTCCCTGTTTTACCTTTAAAGACAAACTTGAAGCTGTACATCATCTCGTAAATGCGCGGAGCTAAATAAAACTTCTGATAGGATTCATACAGATGAAGAATGGCAGATTATTGGTACATGGATCATACCTGAAGTGTCCTTTGCTGTAAATAGAGGCTATAAAATTGAGAGAGCGTTTGAGGTCTGAAAATACAACTACACTCAATATGATCCCATAGCAAAAGATCTGTCTGTCTGTTTACAATATACATATGTAAGCACTTTCTTGAAAATAAAACAAGAATGGAATAAATGTATTAATGCATTTATTCCATTCAATTCCGAAGAAAAAGACAAAGAAAAGATTAATGACGAAGTCGTACAAAATGAGAGAAGACATTTCTTTACACAAAAGCAAGATTGAGAAGAACCGCGGTAGACGCAACACTGCAAAAATTTGTTTAAATTCGTTATGGGGTAAATTTGCCCAAAAAGAAGATAAAACTCGTACCAAGGTTATTGAAAATTTCAAGCAATTTCGTGACTTTATACAATATCCTGGTGTGGAAATTGGCTATCTATACCCCATAAATGATGATACTATATGGGTGTCATGGAAATATTTAGAAAAAGATCTGAATATGTTGCCACATATAAACATACCCGTTCCTGCATATACAAGCGCGTTTGCCAGACTTAAACTCTACGAGGCTTTGAAGAAAGTGGCGGAGGCGATCTTCTTTTGAAAATACTCCTTAAGATGTAAAAACTATAGTATGTAAGAGTTATGTTATACGAGGAATAAGAAAACACCTTTTGAAGATGTCTGTGTTTCTTAAATAATTGAATTGGAGAGTATATAAACATTGTTGATTTACAAAAACCTATCTATTTTATTATGTATTTCTTTTTTCACGCAGAGCACTGTGCAATTTGTTCAGCTGTTGGTGGTAGTGGGCATTGACAGTTTCACCAGGTTTCAACATCTCATGGTAGACGATACACTGTTAATCCTACCAAACGCACAGCATCGTTCTCCGTCCGAAGCAATTTAGTCTTGGGGAAGATGTTGATGGTTTGTCGGGATAAACCCGCGATTTCTTGTGTTTAGAATTCTCGAAATATATCCACTTTTCATCGCCTATCACAGTCCAATACAGAAACGACATTTTTCTTGCCTGGCGAGCAAGGTTTCGTATGTGTTTTGGCGTCGCTCCAATTGTCCTCAACCACTCTAGGCCAATTTTCACACTTATTGTCTCTCAAGTCCAAATTACCGTCCTTGAACCGACAAAACCAACCTCGATACGGTGTAAGATTCAAAAGATCGTAAAATGGGTGTCGCATGGATTAGACGATATGCAAATGAAGCAGACAAGAAGAAAGTAGTTCCTGTATTGGATTGTGATAGGCAATGTCTGCTCCATCTGCTTACCGTCTAATCCGTGCGACACCATTGCAGCCATCGGAATCTGACGATGGGATATAATCTATCATCTCACTTGCATCATCAACAATCTGAAATATTCCAGCCAATTGCATTGCGTCTATCTGATTATTTTCTATCTGATCTCAACTTCTATTACCTTGACGCTTGATCAAGGCTCCATCATCTTACATGTGCAGAGGCATACGGCAAGTATACGCTGTAAGCTTACATATTCAAATTACCGCTCAATCAATCAATCAAAACAAGCTAAGTCATCACGTGCTAGCCAGATAAACAAAGCTCGTTTACCCACTCTAACGCCACAGCCAGATTATGTTCCTGCTTCGTACCACCATTGCAGATAGCTCACGACAATGCGAAGATACCTTGGAAACGCATGAGCCAAATCATAATCAACATTTACATGACTAAGCGAGATGCACACAGGTTCGGTTTACGATCTCGGAGATGATCGTGCAAATTTCCATTGTTTTCCCATGCATCGATACCCAACCACACAGGAGCGACTAGTTAGACGTATTTCGCGAGTTAAATTCATCAAAAATTCCGCCAAGTGCGACAACACCAGAAGATCTCGCTATCATGCATTCCGATATCAGGAGAATTGCACAAATGTCAGACCCTCAAGCGAGATAAGCGTATAAGCATAGAAATTCGCATGCAAGATCTAGCCCATTCACACCCATTGGTGCCACAAAACGAACAAAATTCTTTGTTTGAATTGACCACGCTTTCCCTGATGGAGGAATTTAATTATGAATTGGTATGCAGACCTGGTAAAACTAATGTTGTAGCCGATACTCTCTTCAGACTGCCCTTTGAAGCAAATATTTAGAGTTTCAGTTCTGCAACGACTCACAGTTCAGAAGAAGACAGTAGTGACCTCATTCCCCATACTGAGGCTCCCATAAATGAACTTAAAACAAATTTGTTTGTGACCCGCCAAGAAAAGTACGGTTTAAATGTAAAGTGCTTTGAAATCGAGGGAACAACAATTTGCAATAGAAACCTATTGCAAAAGCTACAATTCACTGAATGCTTTTCTCAAGTACTAAAAGGAACTAATGCGACATGCGACCATCAGTTTCATATCAGCCAATTGTTGAACTCACTAATGAAAACATCCTATATTTAACAAATTTTATTCGTAAATTTAAGGGGGGAAGTACCTTTAGAGGCCGAAAAAAGGTCATTTTGCAACTGATTTGTGGGGAAATGGAGACAGTTCTTATTAAATCAGTATTATATTTATTTTAGGCGATGTTTGAGGATGAAAAAAAAACATATTCTCTAAAAGTGAAAGTTGGAAATTAACAAATTTTTGAAGGATCTTGAAAGCCATGTCGTCGCTGACGTCTTAAATTGCGTAAGCGATGCTGGCTGCAATTTTCATCTGAAATCAACAAACCAAACATTTTCTTACTCGTGAGGTTTTTTTTAGTAGATGGACTAAAATATTTGCGAAATTCGAAAATAAACCCTTCAAAACAGGCTCCAAACCA
Source organism: Oxycera nigricornis (assembly GCA_963942545.1). NCBI lineage: Eukaryota > Metazoa > Arthropoda > Insecta > Diptera > Stratiomyidae > Oxycera > Oxycera nigricornis. The sequence goes on along the minus strand of OZ012663.1, from coordinate 63,666,480 downwards.
AAAAATTACGATTTTGACGAAAAATTTCGTTGTACTTCCAGTCAAAACTAGTCCCAAAATAATTTGTTTTTTTAATCTTTGGTCTATATAGAACATTTTTTATGCTCTTTAAAATGAACGCTAGATGATGAAAATCTATTCACTAGTTTTTTTATTATCAATTACGCAATATTAAAAAACATGGTTTCGAGAAAAGGCCGTTTAAAGTTTGTGGTCAAGAGAAAAAGAACTCGGCGCCAGGCACTTCCGGGATGCATATCTTCCACAATTTTGAGAATTAGCTTTTGAAACATTGACATGATATTCTTAGGTGATATATCTATCGATTAAAACAAGTAAAAAAATCGATTTTTTGAAGTGTCTAAAGGTACTTCCCCCCTTAAACACGGTAATATGACCATATCTCTCAAGGCCACTTTCCTAATCAATTCGTTGATGGTGCAGTCCAAATTAACAATATGGAATACACAAGTAGGAAGGTAAACAGTTGTCACCTATTACCACCAATTTTTAATAATAATTTAAGTGAAAATGATCTGAGAGAATACTTACACTCCACATAACTAACATAAAAAACATAAAGATTTAACTTCCAAAAGTATTGTGTCTGTAGCGTCAGAAACTTTAATTCTAATCTTATCGCTAGCTGTCATCTTGTATCTCTTTTTACGATGCAAAACACACCTAGTTAATGCTCTATCTCGGATCCTATTAAATTACAATTACAATCTGTAGGACAGAGATTTTTGAAGAGAGAGATGTTATCAGATTTCCGCTTGCCCCACACTCCCTTTTACTTTCCATCGACCAAGTAAATTAACCAATTGACCTAAATTTGATATATTGCTAATTGTGTGATTTGTTCAACAGGCGAAAAACATGCTCCGATGTACATTGAACTAGGTGTTGCAATATTCGAATTGCTACAACTGAACTTTGTATTTAGCCTTAAGATGCAATTTTTGCCATTTGTATAAAAAAATGTAAGCACCTAGCTCTAGGTATACTCATTATTAACTTCCCAGTATATGGGAAGTTCTTGTAATCGCCTCGAAAATCGAAATTCAAATTTTCAACATTTCTTTACGTTTTGAAGTCTTTAGAGTATATATAAAGTGTTTTTAGAAAGGGAGATGTATATATATGTGTGAGTGTACGTACGTACCTACGTACGTTCGGGGACACTTTTTTCTACGAGCATAACTCACGTAAACAAAGTTGTATCGATTTCGTTTAGGTGTCAATCGAAGCGTCTTTGCAATCTTAAGAGTTGATTAGTTTTTGTGAAACTTCGGTCGGGGGGGTTTGCTGTTTTGCCCGTTTGAAGATCACTTCATTCATGAGTTATATCTCGCGAACCAAACGTACGATTTCCTTTTCCATTTTTGTGATTCTGTCAAGTTTTAAAAAAATTCGTTGCAGCCGTTTTGTTAATTTTTAAAAAAAAGTGCAAAAAATTACTATTTTTTCCATAAACAACAAATTTTTAACCTTATTTTCAAGTTGCAGTAATCAATGTTTATATAATTTATATAATCCAAACAATTTTCCTAAAAATGTCATCAAAATTTTTTCTCATCATAAAAAAAAATTAATAAAAACTAAAAGGAAAAAAGTGCAAAAAATTAAGTTTTTTTCATGAACAATAAGTTTTTAACCTGATTTACGGAACGCAGTAATCAATTTTTATAAAATTTATATACCTCGAACAGTGCTTGTAGAAACATCATCGAATCTTTCTCTCATGATTACAAAAAACATTAAATAAAAAATTAAAAATCATTAACAGTCATCATGATCTTCAAGGTCATTTCTGCCATTCACTTTATCTCACGAACTAGATAAAATATTTGCATAATTAAGTTGTGAATCGACGTGTAATAACATCTTTGTAATTTTTTTAACATTATAAAAATTCGTTTCAGCCGTTTTTTTTTCAATTTAATAGAAGAAAATGCAAAAAAAATCGGGTTTCTTTTTTCAGAAAAAATATTTTTTTAACCTGATTTGTACAACACAGCAATAAATGTTTATAAAATTTATACATTCTTTTCAGTTTTTGAAAAGAAACCGGCAAATTTTTTTTCCATGATAATGAAAAAATATATATTAAAAATAAAAAATCATTCAAAGTTACCATGAAAAGAGAGTTCATACGAATGATATTACTTTATATCTTTTATTCTTAATAAATTGTTGTAAATTCAATCAAAGTTTTAAAATATTTTTATAATTTGAGCAGATTTTTAATAGTTTTTACAGTCTTTTAATTAAAAAAACTGCTTAAATTTTCAAAATCATCAAAATTTCAATCAAATTTGCATTTTTGGTAATCAACGTTCTGAATGGTAAAATGTTTTTATCATATGCTTTAAAAAGCTTTGATCAGATAAAAAATTGTAGTTTTTAATAGATTTATTCTTTAGTAATCGTAAGATTTCAATTACTTTCTCCATCATCATTTGTAAAACATTTTACTTTTTACGTGCAAATGAACCTATTTTTGACTGCATATTCAAAATTTACCAATAGAATGTTTAAGGGGACATTCGCCTTTGACATTGAAAAAAAAACATTTTTTAAAAATTTTAATATGGAAAAACTTTTATATTTATTGTCAAAATTTCTTTTGTACATTGTTAAGCAGTTTTTAAAGCAAATAAAAAATTATGTTTTTTTTCATTTCTAGTTTCCCTTGGCTGCCGTAGAGGGCGCCATCCAAAAGTTACTTTTCAAACGGGAGGATATATTGTGGACCTCATGTAACAGATTTTTGGAAAATTCAAAATGGATTCTATTCTTGACACTCAAAACTATACAATAAGCCACACTTTTTCATATTTTGAAGTTTTTGTATGTGTATTTCTGAAAAATGCGAAAGAACGGCATTTTTTGGGGGTAAGTCACCACAGTAAAATAAGGGGGGGTATTTTTTTAAACTTTTAGAGGCTTATTGTTTACTATTTTTAATAAGTAATCGAATGCTCCTTGGTTTTTTAAAATCGGTCGAATAGATTCGGAAAAAAATGTCCTACCAGTTTGAAAAAGGTAGTTTCGGGAAAAACGCATTTGAAGTTTTTTTACCATAATTTTATCGAATAAAAGGTCGAAAACTTTTTTCCCTTTAATCGGTCATTCCTGCTGCATACTGAGGACCCTCGTTATCTAGTAATTGCTGTAAGTGGTTGGCCAAAGCTTTTTTCTTCTTAATTCGGCCTTCTTTTGACCGTTCACTGCTTCTCCTATTGGCTTGAGAGATACGGTCCTCGTCAACTTTTTGCGCAAAAGCCGTTGCAGTTTCGCCAATTTTTATGCCCATGAGATCCATAATAGCTAGGTAAGTTCTCGAGCTTTCGTTGAAAATGGATGCTGAAATCCACGCTGCAATTTCAGTCACATCTATGCCAGAAAACTTGCTTTTCGGAGAAATGTTCCAAATCAAATTGTGGTAACTTTCGTTACTATTTTAAGTATTTTTGACAAGACATCATTGCAGCAACTCATCACTACTAAGTGACTCGTAAACTGGCAAAATGTTACCACAAATGCTTGAATCTAGGGGTGGCTTATGAGTAAATGCTCATTTTTTTCCTTGCTTCGCAAAAATTTACACCAATCCTTATTGCAATACTTGTGACGAGGTTCTGCATCTGTTGAAATTTTGTGATAATAGCCGGCAAGAATTTCTTTTTTCATGTTCTCGATGGAAACGTGATATCTCTGAATTTCAGAGGGACTTGGTGAATCTGCAGTAAACTGATTGCCAGTAAATGTTCTTTTTTGTTTTTACGTCTAAAACGAGGAGTACTCCGATTGCCTTTGAAATGATCACCAGGTTTAGGAATTTTTTACAACTTTTTTGGCAATTTTTAACGAATTTAAAAAAAACACGTGCTTGCTCAAAGAATAACACAGAGCAACTGACGAGCAGTATAATATCACATATATGTATACCAAAGATGTTTACACCAGGAGAAGAAGTAGCTGGCGCGCCGCGCTACACGCATGAATAAAAATCGGTTTTTACTCATGGGCATACGCTGTTACAAATATAGCTATAACTTTTTTTCTATTTCGATTTTTTGAAAATTTCGAAGGCGAATGTCCCCTTAAAGAAATTATTAATCTCATTGGTGTAAAATCGTGAAAAAACATAAATTCAGTGATTATCCTGAAGTCATGGCAATTTTGAACGGAACTGTTCAAAATGACCATCACGCGACAAATTCTCTTCAGTGGGCGTAATAACAAAAACTGCATTAATTTTTGCTAGCGTTCTTTTGTCCTTGAATCATCGATGAGAAAATAACAAATAACATAGAAAAGGTCCCCACCGACTGATTGATCAAATCAACTTACCCCCATCCACCAAAAGCCTTACGTAATCAATGGATACTCCCGTAGATGATATGATTAATATTAACTTATTCCTGTTACTGCTATGAATACCTCTTATTATTATTACTTGAAGAAGTATTATTTTCAAAATTATTATTGTGTTTTATATTTTTAATGTTTATCTAGATATTACTGGGAAGTTGACCGTGTGGACCTCAAGGGTCGCACTTCGCACCTTGTTGAAATTGTATTCGAATGACCGCGTTGTTAAAATTTAAACGTTGGTTTTTTCATAATTTTCCTGATGAGAAACTTAACTTGGATGCTTCAAATGGTACGCTCCTGTTATACAAAAGAAAATTCTTGCTCTAATGAAATTCGCAGCTATGTATTACTCAAGAAATGTGTGGACCATTTCGTAACTATAGCAAATGAGGACAAAACTTCAAAAGTAAGTGTAAATATATAAAACAAGCGGGAGTTACAAGAGGTGCGCTCTTGTTTTAGAAAAAAAAACAATATTTAATTTAAGTAAAAAAGATTTTTATTCAGCTACTTAAACGAGCAGAGCTTCCGCTATGCGACCGATGTTACAAAAGACTCTCCGCGTTTTTCTGAAAATGTGAATTTATACAAAATAAATGCTGCAGGCAAAACATGTACCGGAGTCAGCGATGTAATTTAAGGCGAATTGGACTGTGAGAATTTTGAAGTGAAAATAATGTTCGAGGTGTAAATTTGCTGATGAGGTCTGTGAACTGCTCAGTGTTATCCGATAGCTTTATGAAGGTGAGGGCTTTCCAATAGTCGTAACTCCTCCCCCCTTGGTTAGAAGCGACGGCCAGATGAACTCGATTTTGGGGGCTCGTTGGCAGGAGCTATGATGGAGCGACTACCTTGGTACGTTAGCGTTGTTTTTAGCTTTCAGTACATCTTCAAAGGCAGGACTACTGTTATGCATACTACGATAGTAAGTATGCTGCTCATTGTGATGTGCAGGATCCTTGGCTCTGTGTCAGTCTCAGAAATTTTGGATGAGCGTCTTACAAACTGGTACTGGTTCAACTTTTTGAACTCGATTTGGATCTTTTTTGAATCGGTGGTATTGATGTCGGCGGAAATTAATGGGTAGATTTTTATTTCGTCCCAGTGAATAGATAAGGGTTCCTTTGATTTTGATCTTCTTCGGACCACAGGTGGTTAGAATTGTTGTCTCGGGAATATTGATCAACAGCAGGTGGTTCGGTTCAGGTTGGAAGATTTCCATAGCATTCTCCCTATTATGGAGTTTGCAGTGTCCAGGCTGGTTCCTCATGAGGTTCGCGATGCATTCGGAGTCGATGGTTTTCCCATGTGTGTTGGTTGAGGACAATAATACGTCTTTTCGATATTACGGCATTTTTCGTCAATTGCTTGGATGTGCTCGGAACTCATTATCAGGTAAGGTTTGGTTAAAATGGTCTTGGTTTCATGAATAGGTAACGAAATTATATGAAAAAAGGAATAATCTTCTTTTGAAAGAATGGGAATTTGGATGTTAAAAATGATATTGGACCCATTTGTATAGGCTTGCAGGTCCAATAGTTCATATATATGTTCATTTGATAAAATTTCTATGGATTGTTTTGCAAATATTGTATACAATTCTGACAGTTCTGGGCTAAGAATCAATTTGGATATTAAGTTAAGCCTTGCAAGCATTACAGCTTCGGATGTACCTGATATATGTTCATTTAGCAAATCGATATTAAAATTTATCTGTGAAAAAAATTGAAGATGTTTTAAACTAATATCATCGTTTTTGATTTGGTTTTGGAAGTTTTCTTGGTTGTGCTTGAAATAGTTTGTTATACTTTGTTGTTGGCCATTTATATGCTTTGTTATATTTTCGAAACGTTTGATTATTTGCTGATTAATTTTGGATTGTTGATTTACCTCGGATTTTAATTTATTCTTGTTATGTAAAATTTTATCAATTTCGTTGTTGATTTGTGTCGCATCGTGAACGTCTAGGTTACCTGTTATGCTTTTGATCATGGTGCCTCGCCAATTAATAAGTCCTCGTTTGGTTCTTTTCCTCGGTATTGGAGAAATCAATTTATTATTAGCTTCCTGCAATTTTATCCTGCTTATGTCCAAAGAGTCAATTATGTCCGTATATTGATCTTCTCAATGTTTTGTTTGTATTTGTCGAGTTGGACTATGTGCAGTGAGTTGCTATGTGATTCGATTAGCTTCGCATCACCAAGTCTCATCGACAATAGTCCTTGTCTATTTGTCAAGTCCTGAATGTCCTTCTTCTGGCCTTGGATTATCTGGATTAACCCGAAATTTTCGTTTTAGTTTATTTTGGATTTATGTAACTTTTGATTTTTATTTTTTATAACGGTGACGAAATTATTTTGCCTGACTTTATGTTTTGTAAACCTGCGTGCCAATTTATTTCTTCTACACTCTTTCCTGAATATTATAGATCCTTCATGTAAAGACTCAGGACCTTCTCTTTTTTTATTTAATTTTTCCGTTCTTTTATTGACTTGATTTTCCAAGTGGGATTTTATTTCTGCGAATAATTTAGTTTGAAATTCTTTTAATTTTTCTAAATATTCATGTACATTACTTTGTTGTGAGGTATTGTTAAATTTATAGATTCTACCATAAAAATTTCATAATTTCATCTTGTAGAAGAATGAATGGCGTTAATGAAAGTTATTAACGTTTCGTTTAGTATGTCGTCGTGGTCCTTGTCACGTTGCTTATCGTGTATGATTCTGTTTATTTCAGTTAACGTAGAATGTAGCCTTTCTACGGGTCCGTTACTGTTTGTCTGTTGGTAGGACGTGATACAGTGCATAATCTCAAATTGATCACAAAAATCCTTGAAATTCGGTTCCTTGATCAGTCATTAATGTCCATAAATTTTTGGGAATGCCGTGTAAGCTAATATAATGCTTCAAAGGCTTAACTATTAATATGCTATTTCGATTATTTAAGTTTTAAGCTGCGGCAAATTTAGAAAATTTATCAACTATTGTAAGTATGTACCTTTTATTTATTGTGTATATGTCGACGTGAAGTGTATCAAGTGATTTCATTGGAGATTCTGGGGCTCGATATTTGGGCTTTTACAGATTCCTGTCGTACTTTTGACACGTATCACAGTTGTTAATAACTTGTGTTATCCTATTTTTAAGATAGGGAAAATAATATTCTCTTTTTAAGTGTGTAGGGGCCTCATTTATGCCTAGATGGTTATTTTTTATATGATAGTTGTTAATGAGAGCATCCTGTTTGTCAGAATCCGTGATATCGTTCAAAAGTTCCATGCATTGAATTATTTTTGAATCTCTTGAATTGGGAAATATGGTCGGAATAAATCTTTTGAATTTTCTGAAAGGTATCATCATTGGCATACACTGCTGTTAATCGATTAGGCGAAATGAATTTTTAAATATATCCATTAAAATGACTTCAGAATATATCAATTTTCTGAATATACGGCGTTGCTTATTCCTGAATGGCATTTCTAAAACTGTTTCTGGTGTCCTATCAGAATTTTCGAAAATGAATTGCAGGGAAAATTCATTTAGAGGTCTCTCTGAAATAGGGATACCGGTGTTCAAGTCAGGGTCTGCAGAGTGAATTGTAGTACCTCCTATACTTTGTGTGGAAGTATTTGGAAGAGATGCATTCGTTTCGTTGCCATGGATTTCAACTTGAGATCTCCTTGGTAGTTTAATCCTACTCAGAGCGTCAGCATTACTGTTTTGATTACCCTTTTTATACTCTACCTCGTAGTCATATTCCAGCAGTTTCAACCTTTATCGAATTAGTCTCGAGTTTGGATCTTTAAGATTCATCATTCAGGTTAGAGGCTTATGGTCAGTGACAATCTTAAACGTCCTGCCAAACAAGTATGGTCTAAAATATAATACACGATGGCCAAAAATTCCATCTCTATGGTAGAATAGTTGACTTCCGTGTCTGTCAGTGTTCTACTCGCGAAGCAAACTGGCTTATCACTGCCGATTGGGCCTTGTCATAATATTGCGCTAATTACAAAGTTACTCACATCAGTCGTTAAGACAAAGGGCTTGCTGAAGTCCGAATTTTGAAGGATTGGGTCGTTCATCAGTATTTCTTTGCAATTATTGAAGCATTGGACATACCAATCGTTTAGATCTATCTTGCTATCCCTTTTTAAACACTCAGTCATTAGTTTGGTCAGTTTTGTAAAATCTTTGATAAATTGGCGATAGTACCCAAGGAGTCCAAGGAAAGAATTGATTTCCTTCCGTGTTTTGGGAACTGGAAATTTCTAATTGCCTGTACTTTGTCGGGATTGAGTTTTACTCCTTGAGTAGTCGCACTGTGACCTAAAAATGAAATTTCCTTGCGCATAAACTCAGATTTGTCCAATTGGACTTTGAGGTTTGCCCTTTTCAGGTTTTCCGCGTGCTCTTGCAAGGAGGTGGAGAAAACAATGATATCGTCTAGATACACGAGGCAAATTGTTCCTTGGAGTTCCTTAAGAACGTTGTCCATGACCTTTTGAAACGTGGATGGTGCGTTCTACAGTCTGAATGGCATACGGACATATTTGTAATGTCATCTTTTACCGTGAAAGCGGTTTTACTAATGTCTGCCGAATTCATCTCGATTTGATGGAACCCACTTGCTAAGTCTAGCATTACATTGATTTCCCGAGTTTGTGTAGAATATCGTTGATATTTGGGAGAGGGTATCTATCGGTTATCGTCTTCTCATTGAGTTTGCGATAATCGATAACCAATCTCCATTTACGTTTTCCGCTAGCATCTACCTTTTTTGGGACTATCCACACTGGAGAGCTCCATGGTGAATACATTGATTTCCCGAGTTTATCTAGAATATCGTTGATATTTGGGAGAGGGTATCTATCGGTTATCGTCTTCTCATTGAGTTTGCAATAATCGATAACCAATCTCCATTTACGTTTTCCGCTAGCATCTACTTTTTTGGGACTATCTACACTGGAGAGCTCCATGGTGAATAACTAGGTCGAATTATCCCTTGATTAAGTAGATCGGATATTTGCCTACGCTAGGCATGTGTAGCTAACCGCGGATTTGATTCAGTAATCCGAATCATCTTAGAGATCCAAATGATTCAAATCAGTGAAATCAGTTCATTTGGATCAGTGAATCTTTCATATCTCATGGATCAGAAGCACAAGACACAAATCAATCTTCCGCGATCATGTTCCATTCAGTAATCTCTCACAAGTTCCTCCGTAAGAGAGGAAAAGAGAAATACACTTTTCACGCGAAGAGACGGTGCAGCTCGCATTTGGATGGGCATAACGATGAATGTGCACATGAGATGATATGTTTGTAAATAATTTGCAGGGCTGCCAGAAGCAGTTTACAAATAGATGGATATATTAAGATGTAATTTAAAGTTTCGATTGTAGTAGTTTAAAATGTGAAATTATACAATATGATCTTAGTTGAAAGTACAGGTTTTTGTCATTGTCAGACAGTAAATGCGCAATTGTGCTTTTATATATTTTGTGTGGTAATTATATATTAATATATTTTCCATATAAAAATGTAACTTTATTAAGGTTTTTTCAGTCAAACATGGGCTTAAAGATTCGGAAAGCGACGATCGTAAGTATTCCGAATGGAGTTTTATAAACTCAAAAATCAAGTAAACAACTTATACATCTACAAATTTACCTAATTGTATGGTAACTCTGTACAGCGTGCCAGATCTTTCTGTATACCCAACTCATAAAATCAAGCATCTCTTCTGACTCGCTGTCCAAATGATCTAGATGATCCAAATGATACATATCACTGATCTGGATCTTTTTACTGAGCCAGATTCAAATGATCCATTCACAACAAAGATATGTTTTTGCCACCTCTAGCCTACGCACTTCTTTTTTGTGAACAAATGGGTATCTATACGATTTGGTATTAATGGGCACATCATCTATGGTTCTGATATGATGCTTAACTGGATTTGCAAAGCTAAGATTTTGTCCGTCTCTGAAAAAAACGTCGTCATATTCTCGACAGTTTCTAAGGAGTTGTTTCTGTTCTTCATCGTTGAGATGGGAAAGTCGAAGCAATTCGGAGATGTCACTTGAACTTAAGGAGACCGGGTTTTGGTCCTCATATGCCATATCGAAATTGTGGATTTGTTGGTAGTGGGTGATAAGCTCTTCAACCTTTAAGGGTTGTTCGATAAAAAGTATTTCGTCTGAGTGTGACTGATTGGTCACCTCTATGAATGCATACCAATCTTTAGCAACGTATGTTCCTTCTAAGGTAATCAAGTTAGGGGTTATCTGTGTTGATTTGATATAAAATTTGCCGTTTTCCATATCTACGGGTAATTTCACGATTTATTTGTTTTTCCCTGGAATAGAATATTTTCCGGATGTAACATTTGGTTTAAAATGTAAAGGTAAAGTTGAACCGTTTGTAACAAGGATTTTATTAGTAAAATCGACCTTTGTTCCTAAGGTGCTTAATGCATCAATTTCCAGAAGTTCATCAAAATATCCATGGAACCGGAATATGAGAAAACGCATTTCACCTGATTGGTTGAATTCAATAAAAGTAGGAAGCATAACTTCCTCGTTTAGTTTGTGTTTAGCCAAAACAGTTATGATAAATGTGGGTTTAATTTGTACTATATTATCGGGGCTCACAAATTCTGGATTAATAAAAGAGGATGAGGCTCCCATATCTATTAAGAATTTTAGTTGACGCCCGAATGGAGAGGAGATGTGAATGTAGGGCAAAATGAAGCCATGTTTGTTAACATCTAAGTATCCGACTGGTTTATTGAGGCACCTAGTCGAAAATTTTAGGCATCTATAAAATCTTCTGCTGGAATTTCATTTCCCTCGTTTTCTTGAGGATCTAAAATTGGTTTTGATAATTGAAATAATCGTCATCATCCCAAAAATGATTCGAATAGTATCGATCGATGGTATATGGATAGTTGGCTGGGTTTCCATTCATACTAGTATAAGGTGTAGTAGATTCATTTACGTTAAGAAGTGTTCTGTTAGCGAGATTGTTGTTAAAAGGTCTCATTTGGAGTCTCTGTGTCCTTACGACACTTATACCTGTATCCATCGGCTCTGGTTTTGGCGGTGCTAGGTCGATGCAAATCTTTGAGTGCTAAAATTAATGGTTTGGAATTGATTATGCCGCGGAGGAGCTAATGTATTCGGTTGTAGCTGCCGATATTGAAAGAGATTGTTTTGGGTGCGGTTTTGTTCGAACGGTTGGTAATGTAGAGTAAACCCATGTTGAACAAAAGGTTGATGTCGGAACTGTAGTGAATTTATTCCGTAATTTGGCATTTGAGGCCTATGTTGGTTCATAGAACCAAGAGCTTCTCTCAGCCCTGAAAGAAACGTGATAAGACACTTTTCTGAAAATAACTTTCTTTTCGCAGCTATAACGTTCGCATCACTTTCATGAATGTTTGCATGGTTATTCATGCTAGATAAAATTTCTATAACTTCGCTATAAAAATCTTCTGTTGAATCATTTTTAACTTCCCAGTATATGGGAAGCTCTTGTAATTTCCTCGAAAATCGAAATTGAAGTTTTCAACATTTCTTTACGTTTTAAGGTCTATAGAGTATACACTTGCGAGCAACTGGATATGAACATCCAATATTTTGCCTATTTTTCAGGCTTAGTCGCATATGACGTAATTTCTAAAATAGTGTTTTATGACTTTCCAATAGCTTGGTAATTACATCCTTTAAAGGAATCAATTATCTGCCTGCTTGTAGAATTAGGAGAGTTTTTAACGAAATCTGATTTTTTCGGCGGGCAACAGGATACGTACACTAATCTTTTCTGAGGTTTTAAAGATTTTGTGTTGGTAAAATAGAACAGATTTGTAGTCAATACTCATTTTACAGAAGTAATTGAAGATGTGACGTGGAAAAATTTTGAATTCGGAAGAAAGGGGGAAAATAATAGCTTCAAAAGCGGAAGGATATTCCGCGAGGGCAATATCCACAATAATTGGAAGGAGCACCGATGCGATCTGCCGTTTTTGAGGAATCCTGAAAGCTACGGAGGAAACTACAAAGGATGCACGAAAACAGCAACAACTGAGCGTGAACTTAGGAAAATACTGCGACTTGCATCGAACTCTGCGAAAACTGCACGCAGAATTGGCGAAGAAGCAGGGGCTTCTGCAAGTGTCTGGACAATAAGGCGAATACTACGGCAATGTCCACACTTGAAACGAATTAAATTAAAGAAGAAACCAGCATTGACAGCAATACACAAAGAACGCCGAAAGGAGTTTGCATTGGAACATATCGGATGGGGTGCCAGATGGAGCAAAGTGATATTCACGGAAGAAAAACGCTTTTGCATTGACGGCCCTGGTTGGTTGGTTGGTTGTAGTGGCAGCCCCCTTTTATCCAAAGGTAGCTCACTTAGGCCACGAGAGGCCCATTGTGATACCACAGAATATATGGGCGGCACTAGAACCTGCGGGTTGACGAGAACCATCCAGATTCTCGAATAAAGCCGGCTATGCAGCCAATGTCCAAATCGGCTGCTTCCGTGAGGTTGTCTAGGAAGGGTGTGCCCAAGGTTTGCATGCGCTTCCTGGACAGCGCCGGACATTCACACAGAAAGTGTTTAATGGTTTCTTCCTCTTCCTCTGATCTGCAACTTCGGCAGAAATCATTGAAAGGGACACCCAGTCTTTCTGCGTGTCTGCCGATCAAACAGTGTCCCGTTAGTACGGAAACGACGGAACTCAGGGTGTCGCGGCTTATGTTGAGGAGCCGCTTGGTGCGTTTGGAGCACAGTGCGTGCCAAGTTTGCCTGGTTGTGCTACAGGTTTCTTCGAGCAGCCAGGCCCTATTCGCAGCCTCCACGTAGTGCTGCTTAAATCCTAGCTTTATGGAAGCTAGAGGTTGGCCGACTTCGGGGTTAAGTGTATATTCCTGAAGCTCGGTGCCAGCTCTCGCTAAGGCATCTGCTTTGCAGTTTCCAGGTATATCACTATGCCCCGGTACCCAACAAAGAATCACTTCACAGTGAAGCGACAACACGTTCAGTTGTGAGCGGCATTCCATCGCAATTTTAGATGAAGTATACACGCTGGATAATGATTGGATGGCAGCTTGACTGTCAGAAAAGATGTTTAAATTTCTTGTGGAAATTTTCTGACTTCTCAGCCAGTCAACTGCCTTATAAATCGCAATGACCTCTGCCTGAAAGACGCTGCAGTGGTCTGGTAATCGGAAGGATAGTTTCAGGCCTAGCTGTTCTGAGAACACGCCACAGCCAACTCTTCCCTCCATTTTTGATCCATCGGTGTAGATGTCGACCGATTCCTGTATCCCATCTCTTTCTGTGGTCCAGTCCTCCCTATTCGGGATGACTGTCCTGAAACCATGGTGAAAACAGGGAATCGGAGATGCAAGGTCCACTTTCCCTGACTTTGGCCCATCCCTCCGTAGTATTGTGGAGTGACCAAAGTTATCCTCATGCCATAGTCGCAGAGCTTTTAATCGAACAGCAGTGCACTTGGCCTGCTGTCTCGTAAGTAGCTCTGTCGGAAGCCAATTTAATAGCATAAATAATGCCTTTGTCGGGGTAGTCCGTAGAGCCCCGGTGATTGCAATAGCCGCACTCCTTCTGACCTTGTTCAGCAGGTTTACATTTGATGCTTTCGCCATAGCAGGCCACCAAATAACTGCGCCATACAGAAGGATTGGTTCCACTATCGCCGTATAGAGCCATGATACAATTTTGGGTTTTAATCCCCACCTTTTCCCAATAGCTCGTTTGCAGCAGTAGATTGCACATGCAGCCTTGCGTGCTCTTTCTGCTGTGTTCGCTTTCCATGCGAGTTTAGAGTCCAGAATTAGACCTAAATATTTGACCTGATGAGATAGGTTGAGACTTATCTCCTCAAGCTTAGGTGGGACAAATCGTGGAATTTTATACCTTCTTGTGAAGAGCATAAATTCCGTCTTTTGCGGGTTGATCTTTAGACCACACTCTTTGCTCCATTTGGTAAGAATACCTAGGGCAAAGTTTAGTCTTTCCGATAGGGTGTTAACAAATTTTCCCGATATTGCTATTGCAACATCGTCGGCATAAGCTACGACTTTGCAGCCGGTCGCTTCTATTTTTGACAGGAGTTCATCCACCACTAGGTTCCATAGAAGGGGTGATAGCACCCCACCTTGTGGTGTGCCTCTGCAAACCCTCCTTCGTAAGGTACTGTTTCCTAGCGTGGAGTTGATGTTCCTGCTGCTAAGCAGTTGACCGATGAACCCTATAAGGTTGTCATCGGCATTGCTTTCCCCGAGTGCTTTGCCAATAGCCTTATGGCTGATATTGTTGAAAGCCCCTTCGATGTCTATAAAAACTGCTTGCGTGTATTCCTTAACGCTTAGCGATTTTTCGATATAGCTGGTGAGCGAGTGAAGAGCTGTTTCAACCGATCTCCCTTTTGTGTATGCGTGCTGCGCATTAGAGAGTGGTTTCAGAATAGCTCTCAGATGGATCTCTATCAGTCGCTCCAGAGTTTTTAGCAGAAAGGAGGTGAGACTGATAGGTCTGTAATCCTTAGGTGAGGAGTGGGATGTTTTACCCGCTTTAGGTATGAAAACTATTTTTGCTTCTCTCCACTGCTGTGGAATGTAAGCCATCCGTACACATGCTTTGAAAATGGCGTTCAGCCATGGCAGTGCTATATTGATACCCTGCTGGATCTCAATAGACGGCCCTGAAGGATTGAATTATTATTTTCATGACATACGGAAAGAGTCACTACATCTAAGCAGGCACCATAGTCGAGAGGGTGGTGTCCTTGTATGGGGTGCGATTACATACCATGGCGTCATCGAGCTTAGAGTTATGTCAGGCAGACAAAGTGGTGAAACTTATGTCTAGTTTTTGCAAAGTGCTGCTGCCGATATAGACGACATTATGCAGTCAATGGATTGGATATGACAACATGACAACGCCCCAATTCATACCGCACGACAAGTGACACAATGGCTATCACAAGAAAATTTGACAATTTTGCCGTGGCCATCTCGATCTCCAGATCTTAACATTATTGAAAACCTCTGGGGATGGCTAACACGAAAAATTTATGAAAACGGACAGCAATATGAAAGTATACGAGAGCTTACGAGCAAAATCATAGAAGTTTGGAGTCAGGTACCCTTAGATTTAATCAGGAATTTATATAATTCTATGGGAAATGGATAAGCAGAAGTTATTGCCAACAACGGTGGGTCAACAAAATATTAAGCATATTGTAAACGATTTAAAAATACAATAAAGTCATTCACTGCATAATAACACCAGAAAATTATAAATACTCATCTTTTATTTATCTTTTCTACCTGAAACATCTTATTAACCTGGCTGTCCGTATCCTGTGGCTCGCCCTGATTTCGTCAAAAACTCTCCTAATGTCACAAACAGGCAGGTAATTGATTCCTTTAAAGGATGTAATTACCAAGCTATTGGGAAGTCATAAAACACTATTTAATAAATTACATCATATGCGACTAAGCCTGAAAAATAGGCAAAATATTGGGTGTCCGTATCCAGTTGCTAGCTAGTGTATACTTAGTCGTGCCATAAATTCTGTCACAACTTTAAAGAAGCATGAAATCTAAAAAATAAAAGATAATATATTTATTTCAAAGAAATTTATTTTAGTATGGTATTGTTTATTAAATAATATATATATATATTATATGATATATAATATATAATAAAGTTATTATTCGAAATTACCTCTTTTTGCTTTTATGCAAGCTTTTAAACGTTTTGGCCACTGGTCTAAAGCGGCACGCACGGTATCCAACGACATTTCATTTGCTGCTTTCACCAAGGATTTTCCAGAATGTCCAAATTACGGTGGGGAGTTCTACAGGCCTTGTTCTCTAACTCTGTTCACAAAGCATAATCCAGCGGATTTAAATCTGGGCTCCTGGATGGTCAATCTTCTTGTGCAATAAAAGCAGGAATGTTGTTGCGTAGCCACTCCTGTGTGCTCTTTGCGTTGTGAGCAGGAGCAGAGTCTTGCTGGAAGATCCAATGTTGTCCACCAAAGAGAGTGAACGATAAAGGTTTGACAACACCTTCTAGCATATTGGTTTGATACACTGCCGCACCAGTTTTGACTCCCTTTTCGCAAAAATAGAGTGTTGTGACACCTTTATGGGATACACCCCACCAAACCATTACAGAAGCTGGATGATGGCCTCGCTGCACTGAGGGAACCGTTTTTTTAAGCTTCTTCTAATGATGTTGAATAAACCTTTTCATTTTGTTTATTAAAAACTTCCTCCACAGTAATTTTTTTTTCATCGGTAAAGAGGATGTTCTCATGCCCATCAGTTGCGTCCCAAAGCAAGAGACGCTTGCATCTTTCAAATCTTATTTCCTTTAATCGTGGAGTCAACATGTGGGCTGTTGACCGACGATAAGCCTACATATGAAGATTATCTCGAATGAGTCTACTCATCGATCTTGTGGAGATTTCCAATTCCCTCGACAAAATTTTTTGTTTGCGCAGTGGATTTCTACGGATGCGCTCTCGGACAGCTTTGATGGCACTGGCTGTTCTAACGGTTCGTGGACGACCGGTCCTTGCTCTATCATCAATGCCTGAGGTCTCATTAAATCGTTCTATTGCACGATAAATAAATCTGTGTGTTATTTTGAGCGGTTTCAACAAATTCATAATTTCAGAAGCACTTTTGTCACACTTATGGAGTGCTATTATAGCGATACGATTTTCTTTCACGCCCCATTCTATGATTACTAATCAAAAACTGTTACCAAACTGATCGGAACATTAGGCCGTACAGTTCATTTGTTATAAATTGTAACATAACGGTACAGCTCCAGGGTGATTTCTGAGAAAGCGCGCATTTGAAATTGTGTGGCAGAATTTATGGCACGACTAAGTATAAAGTGTTTTTAGAAAGAAGTATGTATGGATGTGTGTGTGTGTACGTACGTACGTGCGTTCTTGGACATTTTTTCTACGAGCATAACTCACGTAAATAACGTCGTATCGACTTTGTTGAGGTGTCAATCGAAGCGTCTTTGCAATTTTAAGAGCTGATTAGTTTTTGGGACTCTTTGTTCGAAGGGGTTTTTGTTTTGATTTCTTTCATAAAAAATAAATTTTCAGCCTGATTTACACAGCTCAATAATAAATGTTTATAAAATTTATACATTGCTATCGGGTTTTGAACAGAAACCAGCAAAAAGTTTTTTGCATGATTCTGAAAAAAAAATTAAAAAAAATCACCAATCCACCCCCCAAGCCAACAAAAGCCTTACGTAATCAATGGACGCTCCAGTAGGTGTTATGGTTGATATTAACTCATTTCAATTACTGTTATGAGCACCTCTCATTATTATTATTTAAAGTAGTACTAGTTTCATAAATATTTTTTTTTGTGTTCAATATTTTTAATATTTATGTAGATATTACTGGGAAGTTGACCGTGTGGACCTCAAGGGTCACACCTTGTGGCTTGTTTTGTTTAAGACCGTGAAGGTCCTTAACGAGTGAAGTTTCGTTTCTCTTATCTGCGTAGTGCAGAATAAGATTCCCTTTAATGTGGTCTCAATTCAGAGAGGTACCATACATGTTTAGCACTTCGTTTGCGGGACCCACTATTTTATTCCTAACTGCCCTTAGTATTAACTGGCCATAAGGAGTACCACCTGTGGAACTAATTAGTTAGAGAATTTCATTGACGTTGTCTATGAAATCGAATAAAAGTCTTGGATTTCCCTCGAATCGCGGGACATCTGTTATGGCATCTGGCACTCTAAGCGCACTAAATAAGTCTATATTCACTGTATTATTGGCGTTTGCCATTTTCTTAGTTCCAGCGTTATCTTCAAGAATTTTTATTTTAACTGGTTTATACGCTTCGGGACGAATATTCTCCGTAATGAGCTCGTTTCCTTCTATAACGCGTTTATTTTTATAAAGTTTGTTATTATTACTTAGTGTAAATATTTTTGTTAAATTCCATAGGCTAAATGAACGATTATTGGTATCACTTATTTGCACATTAGCACTATCACTTGTTTCACGGTGCCTGTCAGAATTATATTTTCTTAAATCTAATAAGTTATCGAAACTACAACTATCGGAGTCTACCAGCCTACCCTTTGGGGGTGTAGAGTAAGGTTACGGAAAGGAAGGCTTGGGCTTTGCGGGGAGCATAAAGTTCAAGGGAAAAGAGCAATTGGCGACTTACTTCAATATGCAAATTGTTGCTTGCTTATCTCCTCGTTGTCCTCGCACCAACTTCGTTCTTTTCTTTTCTCGTTTGTTAATTTATTGCCACTGCACTTCGCAACGATGATCCTTCGTTGCTGTTATATTAAACACACAGGACACTTATTTCACTTCCTCGAACCGAGTGTCGATATTTCGCGTTATCGATACTCGGTTCCAGGAGTTGGAACTTAACGATCGATAATTGCCTCGCCTTCCGCGGTTAACTCGACTGCACCAGTTACAAGAGGTGTGCTCTTGTTTTAGAAAAAAAAAAACAATATTTAATTTAAGTAAAAAAGATTTTTATTCAACAACTTAAACGAGCAGAGCTACCGCTATGCGAATGATGTTACAAAAGACTCTCCGTGTTTTTCTGAAAATGTAAATTTATACAAAATAAATGTTGACGGCAAAACATGTGACGGAGTCAGCGACATAATTTAAGGCGAATTGGACTGTGAGAATTTTGAGGTGAAAAATAATGTTAAAGGTGCAAATTTGCTGACGAGGTCTGTGAACCGATGAGGGTTATCCGATAGCTTTATGAAGCTGAGGGCTATCTAATAGTCGTAACTCGGGCAAGTTTTTCACAGCGTCTATTGGCAAAAAAAGTAACCCAATTTTTAGCAACATGTTAGGCCTGATGATGGAAAAAATCATATTCGCGGGAAAATGAAGGTTAAGGATGTTTCTTCGAAACTTAAAACTTCCGAAAAAGTCACTGCATAGTGTGGTTAGCATGACGGTGGCATTATTGGTCCTTTCTTTTTCAAATGATTAAGACGGAACCAACGTTAATGGTAATGGCTACCGACAAATGATTTGTAATTTTTTTTCCATCCTAACATCAATAAAAATCGCTCACAGGAAGGCGCAACATGCCATACAGCGCATGAAACCTTTACTTCAATGAGCCGAAACTTTGGTTAACGAATCACCTCAAGAAGTTGATCTATAAACGAGCCGCCCAGATTATGGGATTTGACTCCCTTGGACTTGGTTTTGTGGGACTTGTCGATGCTGATAAACTAGCAACTATTGATGAATTGGAAACCCACGTTTGACGCGTTATTAGCTAAATAAGACCAGTTTTGCTGGATAAAACGGTCCCAGATTAGACCAACAGGCTGAAAGCTTTTTAGCCTGGCCATTTCAATAATATATATGTGTTTTACTTGTTTAAAAATTTCTATGCCTCTAGAAAACACCCTTTACATATTCAGTAGTGTTTTTGCTGTAGGTTTTATTTCTGACACAGCTGCAATTATTAAAAGCTAGGCTGACGATAAACATCAATATAACTTGATCTCAGGCATGAATAGCCATAAAAAATCATGCATTAGTCCTCAGAGTCTAGTAAAGAAACATATTACCGGCCACTATCAATATCACCATTGAGTATTCAACTTCATTTTTTCTTAAATTAAAAACTGAGTTTTCATGGAAATTATGAATAGAAATGTACGTGTGAATTATTGAACTTTTTTATCTTTACATTTCTCTTTTCAAATGTTGCTACACAAAAAAGAGAGATTTGACAAAATAACGAATAACGGTAACAACAATTAGCTACTAAAGTTGGTGCTATGAAAACATAAGTAAGTCATAAGGATCATATGTCACGGACCAAATATTATATTTGCAGCGTTACGGTGTCAATCGACGACTTTTAACATTTTGGTGATTCTTATAAATTTAAAAAAAACTGAGGGAGCCGGTTTTTTAATTTAATAGAAAAAAATGAAAAAATAAAGATTTGCACAAAACAGTTATCAATGGTTATAAAATATATAAAGTCTGGACAGATTTTATAAAAAAAATTGTCAAACTTTCTTTCATGACAACAACAACAAAAATTAAAAATCATTCAAAGTCACAATGTAAGAAGGCTTCATACAAAGGGTATTACCTTATATTCAATATTTTTAAGACATTGTTGTCAAGTCAATCAAAGCATTTTAATATTTGCATAATTAGAGCAGATTTTCAATAGTATTCACAGTACCGTTTTCTAATTTAATGAAAAAACTGATTAAATTAAAAAAAAAACTTTAATCAAATTAGCATAACCGCATAACGCATTGAATGGTAAAATGTAAGAAATTTATTTATCATTAATTATTGATAATGATTAAAAATGGATGTGACTTGTTTGCTGAATTTCAACCAAATGTTCTATAATTATATATATTTTTACAATTTACGCAGCAACCATTATTTTTTCACGGCAATACACCTCAGTAGCTGTAGTTTTGTGGAGTGCTGTGAACTAAGCGTTGAGTTTGGCGCCGTATCACCCCCCCCCCCCCCGCCTGTGTCGAGACCGGGTTAGGAAACGAACGCGGTGAATGGAAAGCGTGCTACCGGTACGCCCTTTGTTGATGATGTAGCTGCAAGAGTGCTGTTGCGTGGCAATGTAGGCGGGCTCCACACGATCGAGACTGACGTGTCGTTTTGTCCCGTTGATCAAGATGGTGATGGTCTTCTTGTATCGGCTAATGATGGGATGTGGGAGTCCCTGCGATTGCAGGGAACGCCGTATGTTGTCCTCGCGAAGAAGTGCATGACTGCACGATGAGAGCTCTTGGAACACAAAGGGTGCCTGAGTGTTGTGACGAGTTGCTGGGACGGGGCGGAGTTGCGTCATATGTTGACGAAGTTGCTGTCCGGAAATCGGGGCGAAGAATTCCGATGGCAGACGTAAGAGCTCCCCATAAACAAGCTCGGCCGAAAAGGCTTATAGGTCTACCTTTACCGCACTGCGCAAACCAAGTAAGACGATTAGTAAGGTGTCCTACCATGTCATACGGGAGTGGTAACGTAGAGCGCCCTCCAGCTGGCTGTGAAAATTCTTGGCCATCCGTTGGAGTGTGTCACAGGTGCGACATCTGGTGCTGCCGAAATGACTGCTTAGTGATCCGAAGAGTTGCGACTCGAATTATTTGCCTTGGTCGGTTGTGATGCAGACGGGAGCTTTGAAACGAGAGATCCAGCAGCGGACGAGGGCGTCGGCGACTTCCTCGGCGTTCTTCGTAAGTAGTGGCCAAAGTTCAGGTCATCTGGTAAACCTGTCAACGGCAGTGAGGCAATATGAGTAGCCTTTTGCATGACTATGTGGGTTGATTAGGTCGTTGTGGATATGTTGGAAGTGTGAAGAATGTGTGACGAAGGTGCCGGCTGGGGAGTGGCCGTGAAAGAAGACTTTGTTTCGCTGGCAGCCCAGACAACTTCGCTTCAAAGCATGGCAGTCTTGTTGTACTCTATGCCAGACATAGCGTTGTGTATCGGTTAAAATGGTGCGGTGCTGTGCTTCGAGCATGTGCCAAAAATGTTGGACGGTGAGATAGACGACATGCAGATCCCTGGTCAATGTATTTTACGAGACTTGAGCTTTCTTGAGAACAGAACTAAAGGCTGCCAAGCATTTTCGACAAAATGTTGTAGACACACACCTACTAAATGAGCACTGGCATCAGTAAAGATGCCGTGAGTAGCGGATAACTCCGGGTGTGCCAGCATGATTCCATCGGTGATGCTGTCTTTTCAAGCCTTGAATTCGAGCTCTAATTCGGATGTCCAGGGGGTTGATTTGCTCGCAGGCCGGATCATGCTGTGTTGCAATGCGATCTTGATCAAGGCGTGTACCTTGTGTGGAGACTTCAAATCCCAGGAAGGAGACTTAATCAGCACCGAAGTTACTTTTTTGTGCGTTGACTATAAGTCCATTCTCATCCAGCCGTTTGAGCAAGATGCAGAGGTGATGGTAATATTCTTCGTGCGATTTTGAAAATACTAAGATGTCGTCGATATACACAAAACAGAAGCCAAGTCCGGTTAACGTTTGGCCTATAAAACTTTGGAATGTTTGACCGGCATACCGAAGTCCGAGGGACATAAAGAGGAATTCGAAGAGGCCGAACGGCGTTTTTGTGGCCGCCAGCTGTCGGGTTTCTTGGCAGTCACATGGAAAGGGGAAGACCAGGATCCATCAGAGTGGAGCACTGTACCTTTTTCATCATAGTTTCGAACCCTTTTGTGGCGATTCCGAGACGATCTGGAGCTAGGTGGCGAGAGTGACAGGTAACTGGTGGTCCTGAGGTAGTCTTGATGTAGTGAAGCAAATACTTGAGTTCATGCCGAACTTATCTGGGGCGAGTGAGGTTAGGAAACTTGGCTAGACTGTTCGCGAAAATGGACGACTCGGTTGGCTCGACGAATTTCACGCTGGACTAGCTGGGTGGGTTTCACGCTGTTCTACCGTGATCGTTTTGTCTCTTGACGGGACGGGTCCAATGTTTCAATCGAGCGGCTTCTTACATCTCCTCATAGGGGACCTGGGTTAACGGACCGTTTTCGACGTCTCCTACAATGTACCGGTCATGAGGAAGCACCCTACGAATCACATAAGGTCCACGATATTTGAGGAGAAATTTTTTATTCGTTCCTACCGAGGTATCTACATGGCGGATAACTACTAGATCGCCTACTTGGTATTGGGCAGCCGGGTGACTTCTCTGGGCATACTGACGCAGATTCCGCTCCTGGGCTTGCTGAATCACGGTCATGGCTTTTGCTCTAACCTCGGTGAGATCTACTTTAGTGGCTGTCAGTTTCGACTCCAAGTACTCAGCTAACTCATCAATTTCAGGACCGCGTTGAGTGGTTCCAAAAAACAAGACGCTAGGGATCTGCCGTGTGGACGCGTGAGTTGTGTTATTGAGGACGTATTCGACTTTATTAAGCAGAAGGGACCAGTTTGACCAACATCGGGGTCAACACACGGTTGGTCCGCT
The DNA here is from genome assembly GCA_963942545.1 of Oxycera nigricornis. NCBI lineage: Eukaryota > Metazoa > Arthropoda > Insecta > Diptera > Stratiomyidae > Oxycera > Oxycera nigricornis. The sequence goes on along the minus strand of OZ012663.1, from coordinate 63,643,021 downwards.
CCACTTAACCGTTAGCTTGTGGAGAGGCCACGGCTACTTTTACGTGAATTATATTTCGGGTCTGCAGAAAGAAGACGAATTCATTGGAGGTGAAACAGGACCACCTATCAGAGATGATGCGACGGAGGCGACCATAGTACTCGAAATAGCGTTGCAGAGAGGCACAGACCTCACGGGCACTCGTACAGTTTACCGCATACAGCTTAGTATACTTGGTGAACGCGTCCACCCCCACTAAAATATGATTTCTCTTTGAACGGATGCTAGTAAGTAGACCATAATGGTCAATATGGATTGTGTCTAACGGTATGGGATTTTTCTCTATCGGATGAAGGTCCTTTTCTTTGACATAACGGGGAGCGTTACACAGAATGCATGGGATGCAATTACGGATATAAGACTGGACTTTCATGGCCATTTCAGGAAACCAGTAATGATGCTTTTTTTGGGCGACGCATTTTTCACTACCCAAGTGGTCGATCCTTTCATGTACCAAACGGATGATCTTCTGCTCCATCTCTGCCGATACAAGGAACGCTAGGGTTCCGTCAGACATTTTACGGTAAAGCATACCATCTATTAATTCATACGGGAGTGCGGGACCAAGTTTCAGGTGGTTTCGGAGAGTTAGCACTTTCGGATCTAGGGATTGGGTGATCTGAAGTTGCACATCAGTATTGTCTTCTTCGGCAAACGCGACAACAGGATTACGACTTAGCGCACCCACGTGGGCCATACGATTACCGGGGCGATGAGCGATGGTTTAGTTCAAGTTTTTTAACTCCAGTGCCCATCGAGCGATACGAGGGTTCGGGCTTTTTTTGACAAGGTCATCGTAAGGGAACTACAATCCGTAATCACCTTAAAAGGGGATGCCCTCTAGATACACGCGGAATCGTTGGAGAGCGAAAACAACGGCAAGGGTTTCCATTTCAAAACAGTGTTAGCGGGACTCAGCGGGGCTGGTTCGACGAGAATAGTAGGACACCGGATGCCACTTTCCGTCGAGTTGCTTCTGCATCAGTACGGTGCTGAGCTCAACGGAACTGGCATCCGTGTGTAGTTGAGTTTCTCTTTTCGGGTTGTAAAAAGACAACACGGGGGCCGCAACCAAACCGCCTCGGAGAGTGAAGAATGCACGTTCGCAATCACGGCTGAAGACCAAAAGGTTGATCTTTTTTCAATAGCGAAGCCAACGGGTCGGCAATTCTGGCAAAGGAAGGTACGAAGCGTCGAAAGTAAGAAAATAACCCAAGCACGGACTGCAACTGGCGAGCATCTTTGAGCAGCAGTAACTGACGTATATATTCAATGTGGAATCCACTAGGACGGATACCAACGTGATCAGCGCAGTACCCTAAGTAATCAATTTCATTTTGTAAAAGTTTACACTTGGAGCGGTTAATTTCCATTGCTCACTCAGCCAGACAAGTGAACAAACAGGAAAGGAGATGAATATGAGCTTCCGGAGTATCGGTGGCAACCAGAATGTCATCCATATAAACGACGATCTTTCGAGTTTGAATGAAGTCTTGAAGCTTGCGGGATGTAGACCGCTGAAATACAGAGGGACCATTCTTCAGTCCAAACGGCATACGTGTATTCTCATATTGCCCAAACGGGGTGACAAATGACGTGTATTTTATCAACTCCTCCACCATCAGCACATGATGGAAGCCACTCGTCAATTCGATCACGGAGAAACAGGTCTTGTTGTCTAAGTACTCAATACAATCATCTATCAGAGGAAGGGGAAAGTTATCCCGTATAGTGACTTTTTTAAGGGCACGGTAATCCACGCACATGCGTAAGGATCCGAACTTCTTGCTATATAAGACAATGGAGATGCATAAGGAAATTGACTGGGCTGGATAATTCCATCTCTGACGAGCTGATCTACCTGACGTTGCATTTCGCCGCACTCGAAGTAAGACAGTCTACGGGAAGAACAATAAATAGGAAGATCAGATGTAAGCTTTATACGCATATGATACTCAATCTTCCGGAACGGAGGTGCTAGTTTTTCGGGGTAGACGTGGCGGAGGGTGGATAAACAACGGTCAGCCAGTAAGAGCCCAAAAGATTTTCCCACCTCAAAATTGGCCAACTAGCAGTCAGGGCTCACATCGACAGGCACATTGAGAGTGATAGATTTCTCGTAACCAGGCCAAGGCGTCAAGGGTTTGGACACTGACAGCTCTTCCCCTGCCAAACACTTGTTTTGGAAGCCAGTCGTACGCACATAGGACAAATAGTTACACTCGATAGGACACTTTATTTAACTCTGTGCTTTAGGAGATTTACATATTTATCGAAGTGAACTGTAATCGGTTTCAGGATCGTATTATTGTGGCAAAATTGTATGCGAAAAGTATTTAGAAAGTCCCGACCCAGCAAAAGGGGGGCCGGGATCAAATCATCCGGAGCGATATATAATTGAACAAGTCGGCTTTTCTTTGCAAACGTGACAAGGACCGAAATTATACCCTTGACTGGAATCTCCGTCTGGCCGATGCCACGAAACTTATTGTTGGTCAGAATGATATAAATTTTGGGACGCACTCGTTGATGCCGAATAGAACTGACGGGGCTGCCGGTATCGAAAAGAGATAACATTAGCGAGTTCGACTGGCTTGACAACGATCACGGCTAACACTTACCTGCTGTAACACCGCAATTTCGGAAGTATTCCGCGAGTTGGGTTCCTGGAGTTCTAGTTCTACGACAGCTACAAGATTATCAAAACGGTGTCGGTATGGGCAGTTCCGATATTGATGTCCTTGTTCGAAACAGTGAAAGCACCCGTTTAAAGGGCGACGTGGACATCGGCATTCGGCTGAGACGTCTCCGCAGCGGCGGCAATTGAAACAACGAGTGTTGGCTAAATCCTCTCGAGGGTGGAAACGGTCATCAGAGACGGAGCCAGCGTGTACGACAGACAGGGTTGGACGTTGGGCTGAGTTTGTAAACTGACAATAACTTGGGGGGTAGAACGATCAGCAGAGGCTGGTGCTCATCGTAGCAGTGTTTTTGGACTTTTGCAGATTCGTTCATGATCCTCGGTGACATTGCAAAGGTCATCCAGCGTGCGAATGCCACACAAACTAATGGGTTCCACATGCGAACTGATTCCTCTAATAATGAATTTGGCAAATTCCTGCTCTGTTACTGGTTCACAAGGGCTCGCATGTGGAGGATGTATTCCTGAATGTTCTCTATGGAATCAATCGATCGGTTACTCAAGGCCTAGTAAATGGCATATTTATCAACGTCACGGTGAAATTCTTGCAGCAGAGCGTCCTGCAACTCTTTCTACGTATCGGTGGTGCCGATGTCCATGAAGGTAGCAGCGGAACCCACGAGTGGACTCGGGCGTAAACAAGGCGGATACGGTCGTCTGTCCTTGCTACGTCAAGCTGACTATACAAATTTGTCAGCCATTTCCGAATCGGCACAACTCCTTGCCCGGAGAATGATTTTATTGCCTGTTGGATATCGATGAACTCTATGGTGCGTGCCGGACTTTCTTCGGAATCGGATTTAGGCTGGCGAAGATCGGCTTGTAGTTTTAAAATTATATACTCTAACTGTAAATTTGCCATTTCAGCTCGAATAAGAGCCATGTCGGAATGCTCCGGGTTAACGGGACGGCTTTCAGTCGGAAGAAACATGGTGGCGGGTATCTAGCCGGCTACGGAGGCTGCTCGTGCCGGAGAGCGATCGCAATCTGTCGTAACGGGGATTGACGACGAGGCTGCAGCGAACTGATCGAGACGGTGGTCAAACGTCGGCGTGACGGGGCTTGTCGAAACGGCTACATAGGCTGCTCGCGTCGGTAGGCGATCGTAATCTGTCATAACGGGCTTTGGTAAGGGGCATATAGCTGGCTGATCGAAACGGGTTGTGTTCACCTTTACGGCTCCTGAGTTCGGTTCAGAAGTAGACTGGCTCGGCCCCGGAATGTCAAACGGTGTTAAGCTCAGAGGGTCCTGATATCATTGCTTAAATTGGTTCGTTTCTGCCTTCGGTGGCGTCAGAACAGGCGGATTTAGATTGGAGTCCTTTTCCGGGACGGCGGTGCTGCGCACTATCGGTGTGAGCTCTGTAGCAGACGCAGCGGCCTCGCGTTCTTTGTGGGGGACTGTGACCATTTTTGGCAACTTCTGGCTCATATTGTTTTTTTCAACCCAACATCACGTACCTGTAGTGTCGAGCTTCGTTCTGGTTAACCCCACATCTGATTTGTAATATATAATTTAAAAGCCTTCTCGATTTCATTAAAATTTATTTATTTTCCTCCTTCTATCGCGATCTCTCTCTCTACTTTATATAGCCTTCTAGGCCATCTGGTTGCAACAAATAATATTAAATTTTGCCAGATGTTACAGACACTCAATTTTTTATGGGATTTCATCCAAGGAAGTCTTAAGAACAAGTTAATGTTATCATCGATTAATTTTATATGCAGGCTAGCATTAACTTTTTCATAACTTTTAATATTTTCAAAAAATTCGTAGCATATACAATCGTTTATATATTCGTGCTTACCTATCTGTCAATTTGTGCTTATGTGATGCAGAAAAGTTGATATTCGACAAACTTTTCCATCCCACTACAATTCTTTACTAATTTGTTCAAATTTGGTCTGATTTGGAATGGTTTTTGTTCAAACAATCTTATCCGACCTTTAGGATCGTTCACATATCTTTAGCATTGAACAGGGAACTAGAATAATGGTGAAATCCGTGTAGATGCGTATATGTGAGTTGGCCGACTTTTTGCTGCTGATGTCTAATCTTTGAATGTCAACAGTCTCTCACTGTCACTTTGACTGTACAAAAAACGCAGAGAGTTTTGAAAAGTTTGCCTTCCGCGCAAGTATTTTGGCTTTATATATTCTTGATAGAATAATCTAAGTGATAATACTGTTTGCTATAAACTAGTGAGAAGTGTAACTGTCGACCAAAAGTGTAGCAACCAATTTTAAAGCTGTGAATTAAGTGTTATTACCAATGAAGTGTGTTGTAGCTTATTGTGCGAATAACTCGCGTTCTCGGCCGGAAGGAGTATCTTTACATGTATGAGTCCATCCGGAATTTATGTATTTGACGTTTGCGCAAGTTAACCCATTGTTTTTCAGTGATAAATGATTAATTTGGTTGCATTGAATTTTCTTGCAATAATTTCTGACAGTTACACTGGTACTGTCAAAACTTGAACAATGGCGTAGTCAGTATGGGCGCAAATTAGTTTGTTTAATTAAATTAAATGAATCAAAAATCTAAATCTGATTCTTTTTATTCGACTTATTTATGAAATCATAGCATGCAAAATATGAGTGTCGCCGTAATTCCGCCGTAGCCGGTTCCAAGCCCGGTTAAAAAATGAAGAGGGAGGCTGAAAGATTATCACTCCTATTATGTATCTCGATTCGATCGTCGTTCGATCGATATCGAAGTTGTCGATTCGATCGAGAATTGGTATTATGTAAGTCGATCGAGAGCGCTTTTCAGTAATACCATATGCATGCCGTAAGAAAGGAAATTTGATGTTAATATTGTGAATGGAAATGGTTGGTGAATTCGATTCGCTTGAAATTCAAAAAGTGTTTAATAGTTGAAAATTTGCGAAGTTTCGTATCACCTGCATTCTACCGAAAAACAATATATTTACTAGGGCTCAACAGGATTAACAGAGGTTTTAGATGGGGTTTCCAGTACATGTGTGAGATGTTTCATAATGACCGCCTTGCTACTAGTTTTGAATTTTTTCATTTGAAACACAGTCGACTTGAAACATTTTCAAAAATATACTATTTTCAAAAAAAAAATTGATCAAACGACGTAGCTAACTGAAAATTCTAATTCACTGCGTCTCTTAGCGGAAATTCATCAGGCTACGAAAGGACATGCTCATTTAAATTTGATTATCAATTACATTTTAATGGAAATGAGAACCGAAAACACTACTTTTCTCAACATAATACTATTTATTCAAATTTTGAACTTATTCCGCATTCAGATAAAATTTGAATTTATTAGGATTTTGTTTGTTTACGAAATAGGTTTAAAGATATGAAGGAAATGTTAGCTATAAATGCATGGTAAAGAATAGATTTTTGAATAAGTATATATATTATGTTCAAAACATGAATTGCCGGTTCCACTATTTAAATAGGAGTTGAAGTCATTTCGAAGGAAAATGAGTCTTTGCTTTTAACCAATCTACCTTCAGCAATTTTTTTTTGTCAGGAATGAGTATTAAATAATAGTTATCGATTTCCATTATTGAATATTCTCGTTGGGCGAATGCACACTACATTATCCACCGGAGAAGACCAAACAAATAGTTAACGTGTGTGTGTCGAATTGTTTTCGATTTGTGATTTACACCCTAAAACATCATATAATTAACAGAATGGCTCTCATCATGAAGCACAGAATGATTTCAATAACACTATAACAAACACTTATCATAGAAGAATTTCCTATACTTACATTTTCTCCAACTTAAACTGTTCTCGATTGACTTTCGTGGCGCCTCGGTGTGATCGACAGCCTAATCGACGTATGTCGATTGATATCGACGTTCATAATACCATTTTCCAGTGGCGGCTCGTAGGAGTTAAATATCGTGGGGCTACTAGTATGAATTTTTCTATCATCAATATTTCTTATGTGAGTTTCCACTCCACCCAAGAGGTACCACATGTGGAGCGTTTACCGATTTTAAGTGATCGGTTTTCCCAAAAGTAAATTCGCTGGCAAGCAAGCTTAAATTATGATTGCCGCAAAATTTAAAAATGTCTATTAATCTCTATTAATATTGATTTTACCAAATGTTTGGAAATTTAATGCATTCTGTAAATGGCGTGAAATTGTTTCATGTTTTTTAATTCTCTCGGACAAATGTTTCATGTCGCGAAAACCATTACTTGTTCAAGTCACTTCGCCTCCAAACAAAAGGCAATAAAAACAAAACCGGGAATTTTTAACCTCACAGGCGGTAAGCCAAGTTTTCTTACCGAACCAATCAATTGAAAAGTTTCAAAGTTGCCTTTTGTCGCTTAATTTACAATAAGAAGGCTGATGAGATCCCAAGCGGCTAATTTCAAGTTTTTCTTCAAAAAACCGCGAGCAAAACGGGTTGGAAATTAAATTTTCTACCGAATTCGTATTTTGAAAATACCGAATTTTTTTTACTAAAATTGAAATTCAAACTTCTAGCAAGTTTTAACACATGCAAGGAAAATTTTGTTAATTATTTATTTAATCAAAATCATAAAAACCCTAACCTGAAGAACGCTTTTCTGAAACAAACTTTAAGCACTACAAAACTTTAAAAAATACCAAACACTAAAAACACTTCGAAGGCACATTATGTACTAATACCATGCACTACATTGAAGAGACTACTTTTGCATTAATAGGCTACACCTTCACCCCCTTCGGCCTGTCGTAAAAAAATGTTGCTCATGCCTGCTCAAAAGTATTATCCAGACCATGCCAAGACTAAACGTTGTCGAAGCACTGAACGGGCTGCATTTTGAAATGAAATAAAATTATGAAAACTATATTGAAATCTATAATGATATTTTATTACATTTGCACTAATAAAGGCTCATCAATAAGTGGTGGGACTGAGCCCCACTAGCCCCAAAGGTAGAGCCGCCACTAGATAATGGCATTATCTACTGTTAATTGTGAATTGACATGCAGATCTCATTCGCAATGTGTGCGACGAGAGCTGTCGATCGATATCGACATACGTAATAGGATTTCACACCGAAGATCGACAATCGACAACGTCACGAGATACATAATAGGAGTGTTAATTTTTTTATATACAATATATGATAATTATATTTGAATGTTGTTTGTATAAATTTAACAATGTATGCGTCCAAATTTGATGTATTAACATTGTTTCAAACATAATATGCAACAGTTGGCGAATATTAGATATAATGTTTTTAGCTGAATACCAATTCTCAAGTTTGTAAATTAATCAATATGTTTGAAAAGTTGCTCTGTTAATCCTTGTTTGGAAAAATGTTCCATAGAGTTAATTGCATGCTTCCCCTTAAATCTGTGAATGTCTTGTCAATTTTGTCAATTCTTCTGATTATTCTTGCCGTATAGCATTGAGTTCTTTCATTTCTTCATGTTGAAGTTGATAATCGATTACAGTGTGAACCAACTTACGCTTCCCATATGGGTTCGTTCAATGATTTAGCTGCTATTGTCTTGGTTATTTAATGGTTTAAAATTAGGTTGCGCTTAATATGAGCTTTAATTTTGAACAGCAGTTATATTTTCCTGTATCTTCTTACAAACGACAGAAAATTTCGAATATATCATGCACTCCCGTCTTTTATATGCCCATTTTTACTCGCATGTGTTGTACGCCCTTAACGTAAGCAAGTTAGTGTTAGTGTCACAAACCCATTCATAAAAGTTAGCCCAACAAATTTGATGATCTTCCTCTCCAGTGTTTATTACCTCTTTGATCGTTAGAATACTCAAAGGCTTCTCCTATATTTTCTAAGGTTGTTATTGATTGGGTGCAAACGAATTGAATTTGAATTCATGCAAGAAAGGCGTAAGGCGTACTTCATTGAATTTTCTATTGTAAGTTGTATTTTGAACAAGTTTCGAGAAACATCCTTGCCTAGAAATCCGATTAACAACTCATTAGTAACTAGTAAAATCTTTGGAATTTTTTAACAATGAATGGTGCAAATTTAAGGTTTCGTTGGGTATCGGTGTTAATTCATAGAAGAAAAATATGTCTGACTTAAGGAAGCGTATAGGAGAAGCTGATGCAAAAATTCTGGTCCAGGAGCCTTATATGCCCGAAAACCCACAATCGGAAGATTCTAGTAAAGGTATCACATCGTTGCACGCAGAAGGTTCTGACCAGGTATGTAGCTTTGCTGAAATCAATAAATATTCAAAAGTTAAGTGAAAATAGCAATTTTGTATTTAAAGGCTTAACCGACGGGCGTAAATAATTAACCAGTATGAATTTTATTTATTTGCTCTATAAAATGCATTTGAAAGCCACATTATAAAAAATGGGGTATTGTAACGGTTAGCAACAAAGTTATAATTGGCTTATAGTGACGTAAAAGTACTCTCCATATTAATTTATAACAAATCAAAGAATCAATAACTAGTTTTATTTTTTGTCAATGAAGCTAATATAATGTACATTATAGAGTAAGATTGTATTGGAAATTATTATTATATTATATAATATATATAATGTTAACAGTTATGGTGTGAAATTAGAAAATACGTGAACCGATTTGTTACTTCAAAATTTGATGTATTCGCCCGATAGGGTGACTGTTGCGTGAATGGGTTAGTGGAGTCAAACGTCCGAAGGGAAAATAAAGTGACTGAAGTGTTGTCACAGGGTATATAAACTAGACATGGTAATCTATTCCCGATTCCCAAATGCGTTCACTACTACGCATGTACGTCACTGATGCCAGAAGTCGCCGAAAAGTGCCCAGTAGGAATAGCATCAACACTTTTTGGAAAACATGTTCCGCCCAGTAGGAAAGGGAAAAGCCCAAGAACGGCGCACATCGTACAAGAAACAATTATTAGTGGGCACAATTGCACTCCCGAAAGGGTTTCGGTAAGAGAAAATGCGAAATCGTTCAGTCATGCACCGACTATCCGCCGCCGTTTTCTGCCATTTATACATTTTGAATTGTGGCGCCTCGTTTTCTTCCACCTTGCCAGATGTGCACCCTATGTTTTGTTCATTTGGCAGCCCAAATTTTTTGCCCAAAATGACGCACGTAATGCCAGCTGTGCGAGCGAGATAGAAGAAAAGCTGCGCATGGGTTTACCATGTCTAGTTTATATACCTTGGTGTTGTCATGTATTAACTTTGTTGCTGCCAACATTCAAAATATATAACATTTAATTCTACTATAGAATTATTCGAATTTCACAACAATATGTCGGTTATTGAACTGCTCAGCACTGTGTGAATAAAAACGTTTAAAACTAAATAACGTGTGGTTAAAACAAGGTGAAGTGTGTTGTTCAAATAGGCTGCAATTAGGGCTGCCACCTTTCGGAAAAAATAGACCCGGAGATTTTAGAAATATCGTTTTTTTAATCAAAATAAAGCTTAGTTTAGCATGGGCTATGCTGACTTGCAGCAGCTTGACACTTGAAACTATTTTTTTATTCTGGAGGGATTGTTTTGGCATCTTTTCTTGTTCAGGTTTTTTCAAAAATGTCAAAAATTTTTGGCAATTCATATTGTAATTTACCTTTACAATCAACTCTGCCTTTACCGTTCAGTGACAAGCGGTTTCGTTTATCTGTCCACAAATTTCCTATTAAAGAGAAAACGCGTTCAACGAAAGCATTGCTTATAGGGATTGAAATTTTTTTCCAATTATTTTCGGCAGTTCGGTGCAGGTTGAGGTGACTTTGAATAACTCAACCCATCGTAAATCAGACAATGTTGAATTATTGGATTGTACGAACTAAGGAAATACTTGGTTTAATTTATAAGTCTCGTCATAAAGTCTATCTTCGTATTCATTTTTTAAACCAAGTGTTTCGACAGCTTCCACTGCATCTTCGTAACTTGCTGCACTTATTAGATCGAATTTGGAAAAGACTTTTAATATAGAATCATCAAAATCATCATATTTCTGTATATGTATTGGGTACTTGAACTAATGAAAGTGATTTTGCAGCATGACAACGTTCCGCCATATGTGGCGAAACCGGTCAAGACCTACTTACAAACACTTAAATGAGAAGTCGTACCCCACCCGCCGTATTCTCCAGACATCGCTCCTTTCGACTACTGTCCCAGCAGAAGTTCACTTCATATGAACAATGCAAAAAAGGGGCGATGTTCAGATTACCCTGAAAGACGAGTCGTTCTTTCGAGCTGGTATCCGAAAATTGCCATAAAGATAGGCAAAAGTAGTGGCCAGCAATGGAAAATAATTTCAATAATAAATTTGTAACCGTTTTGTTAAGTAAATTTCGAAAAAAACGTTCATTATTAATTCAAATTCCCAATATATTCAAGTGTTCTTATGTAAACCTCATTGGTTTCTTTTTTCTAATTGATCCCGTTCAAAGGACCTCAAAAGCTTCATGATTCTCATTATTTTGGCACCTTAAAACTCACCATGCAGTCGGCTTTCAACCTTTTCTTTTATATTTTCATAATTGGGTGGAACTCAGCAGCTGTTACGGTGTTTTTTTTTCAAACAATAGTATGGCTTCTGTAAGCATATTCATGTGACGATGTATGAAATATAAATGAAATTCCTCTAGTGTGATCTTCGTAGATAAACTTTCAGCATCATCGGATTCGACGTACTCTTTTACGAATTTCCATATTATTTTATGCTATGCTGCTCCACCACGACTGTTAAAATATGCTGATACAGCAGGCCAAGACAATATCAGTCGGTCAACAGCTCGCATCCCCCCCCCCCCCAACTTAACCAGCTGGTGGGCCCATGTGGAAAAACCTTTCACAGTAAATGTCACATTACAAATTACACATTTCACGTGTTTTTCATCGACTTTCCTCAACCATTTTACTTTTACATTACTTCTCATTTTCTAGCTACGTATTTTGAAAATTAGATTCGTACTTCTTTTTTCTTCCACTGTGATTATCCGTCTTCCATTATGCTAATTACACAATCACTAGATACTTTTATTAAGAAAACCGTTGCGAAAACAATCTACCAATTAAATATTTAAAAAGAAAGCATAAAACACACAGGTGTTTGTGCAATTAATACGATGCACTGAGCTATTCTGCCGTGCAATGGCCAAACCGTCTAAATGACATTTTTCAAGATTTTGAGACATGTGCGTTTAGGGACATTATACTTTCCCTTCTTTCATATGAGCTTAACATTTTGTTTCATTTCCCTCCCCTTCTTTCATATGAGCTTAACATTTTGTTTCATTTCCCTCTCCTTCAAGAGTTATGACCCTGGCCATTCCATCTATAATACATCTTGCTGCCAATTTCACATAAAAAACAAGTGGCAAATCATCTAAAGTACTTTAGACGGTTTGTCCATTGTACAGCTATACAAATCAGAAGAAAAATAAACGTATATAAGCATTTAGTTCCATTTTCCGTTGAATATCTAGTCCAGTTAATTGGGAGTTTGACCGTGCATTTTCAAAAGGCAGAATTTTTTTTATTGCAATGCGTGGGAAATAGTATAATTAGCTTATGTTCAATTTGCTGGGATCCCCGATGGTGGCGTTTGGGCTCCATCTTGAAAATAAAAGAAAGTGGGACACACCCATATCTCCGAAACTATGGCTCCCACAAGAAAGTTTAATATGGCAAACTTGTGAAGAATTTAATTTGCAGCAAGTGATGCATACATCACTTTGACGTGGTTTTAACAATAAAGCTCAAAACGACATCCAAAAAGGGGGGAACATCTTTCGAGCGCCACAGCTTCATTGTTTTGACTTCAACTCCAAAACACATTGAAAATAACTTTAAGGCAATTTTGTCGCAATTCGTTTGCGGTATTGATCGTTTTGATCGCTGTACACTATGGGAGCTATTGCATCCCAAAGGGGGAAAACTCACGTGAAAAACGCATTTTAGGACCAGATGAACAGGTGTTAAAATGCTTTTTTCCTTTGACTTGTCCCCCTTCGAGACGCAATAACTTCCGACATGGTACAGTGATCGAAACAAGCAATACCGCAAACGTTTGGTCATAAAACTGCCTAAAAGTTATTTTCGGACGAATTTCTCCGTAATAGGGGAAACAAAGAAGTTATGGCGCGCGTAAAATATTCCCCCCTTTTCAACGTCGTTTTTGGCGTGCAACTCTTTTAATATTGACAGCACGTGAAAATGATGTATCCGCAACTTACTGCAAATTGAATTTCACACAAGTTTGTCATATTAAACTTTTTTGTGGGAGTGGTGTTTTCCGAGATATGGGGCCGTCCCACTTTTTTTTGTTCTCAAGATGGCGCCAAGCGGATTGGAGCTGCCACCCCAGAAACTTCAATTGAAGCTCACATAAAGACATATGCAATAAATATTTTTCTGCTTTTAGAAGATGCACGGTCAAACTCCCAATTGACTTGATTACTAAGAGCATTTGAAGCGTTTGTACGTTGTTTTCTTAGGCAAGTTTTCCCTTTACGCACACTGGACAAAACGTTTAAATGCTTTTAGACGGTTTGCCGTTGTATCTGATGCTGTGTTTCAAGCGAGAAAACAAATCTACAAATAAGTTTCCTTCGTTTTCATCCCCGCATTGGCGATTTTCGTCAATCTTGAATTCATGTTGCATTCTTTGTACGTTGCTTGAAAGGTTTTAGCAAATAAATTTGGTAATGTAGGCAAGACAGGGGAAATGCGGAAGCGTTTTCACGCGAAATGTTTGAAGCCATTTATCTCGAAATCGAGGAAACTGCAGTTAGACGGTTTGGCCATTGCACGGCAGTATTGTGTTTCATTTGTCATATGTTTGTCGCGCGCATGTCCCCGTGTCTCCCTGCCCCCTCTTGCTGTCCGGCCGGCGGCGCACTTAGTCACTCACGCACCCTGTGATGTTTGACTGTCGCGTCACATCCCGGTCTGACCCGGAGGTATCACTGTTGAACCCGTAGCCCGGAAATGCACCATGCAAAGCCGGATACTCCGTGTCATACCCGGAGGGGTGGCAGCCCTAGCTGCAATTTGACGTGTAATCCATAGCATAACACTAGAGCCATATTTCCGCATATCTGTATATATTTCGCTGTGTGGAATTTTGCAAGCGTATTAGCGTTCTAGTTTGCATCGGTAGATACGTTATTCGCACACATTCGGTCGCGGCGTTTACCTACGTACCGATTTGCTGACACAATTGCGACCTCGCTACAGTACAGCTACCCAATTCTAAATGGAGAAATTTTGCCTAGTGTTTTTACCCGTTCTTCTGAGGTCGAGTTAAGAAACGAAAACCAGAGCGCTTTCTATGAAGGAGGGGTAAATTTTGCATCTTTTGCCTCATGTTGTTTTGACAGCTCAGAGTGTCCTTGCTATTTATTCTTTAGACCATAGTGTCAAGTTTGTGATTTGTATAATTTGAAACTACGTCTACGTCAACAAATCCAGTTTTTAGGCAATGACTGATGAATTATCTTCTGTTAATTGATATGGATGTTTCAATTAATATTTCGATACCCAAAATTGTAATGGAATGTCGCACACAACTGAAACGTGATGTCGCTTCAGTGTGAATTGATCCTCCGGAGAATAGTGATATACCGGGAAATTGCAAAGCAGATGCCCTAGCGAGAGCTGGCACTGAGCTCCACGATTATACACTAACACCCCAAGTCAATCAACCTCTAACCTCTTTAAAGCAAGGATTCAAGCCTATCATGGTCTAAGTGAGCCATCTTTTGATCAAGAGGACTTCACTACAATCGAACAACTGTTCGATATTATTTCTTGTTTCCCTCGATATCGTCCATCAAAGAAGGTAGCTGCTACTAGGTTCACTTAAAGTGCTACAAGAAAACTACATCAGTTTCCCTTAGACGGGTGCGGACACTCGATTTAAATTTGTG